>SKCR01049250.1:0-79712 GCA_019454045.1 Zanthoxylum bungeanum
AAAAGTAAAGAAAAGAAAGTGCGAAAATGAAAATTAATTACTGAAAACTAAAAATAAACAAACTAGATACAATCTTTTTATTTTTTCATAAGGATTTCAAAGAAGAAAGTATGAATTTTACAAATGAAATGGCTTGGTATTTATAGGCAAAATTTTGCCACCATCAAATCATCAATCAATTTCTCCACCAAATACATTATTAATTTCTCCACTAATTTCTCCACCAAATCCATAATTGCTCCACTAATTGCTTATCTTGTTTGATGGTGATTTGATAATTTTTATTAATTAATATTTTGCTTTGAAAATGATTGATAATGACTTTTAATAATTACACTCCACACACTTCTGGATGGTTCATCAATTTCGGTCATGAAATCATCAGAATTTGAAAATATTTCCTCTTTCAAAGTTGTAGATCTTTGAGTCTTCTTTAATCTGGCACTTGAATCAGCTCAATCCGATATCGGAGTAAAAAGTTATGCCCAAAATACGACAGATGTGCAAAACTGGAATTTCCAAAACTGCACTTCGTCAAAAACGCCCTTTCAAGTTTCCAATCTCCAAAATTAATATATCAAGTCCAATAATTGCCCTTATTTGATCCACATTTCATCCTAAATGATTTCATTGAGTCCCGATATTATTTTATCTGCAAAATAAAATAAAACATATCAAAACGTTCATCAAACCCGAGAAACTAAACAAAATATTAAGTTAAAGGGGCGGTAAATATTGATATATTTTCCGCTCATCAGGCGTGAATGGGTTTATTTTCGTGAGTGGGTGTGAAGGAGTTGGCTTATGATGCGGCAGGTCAGTATGGTGTGTTAAGGGGCAATCAACGTGTGTGTGTGCGTAGCTTTAGGGTTTCTTTAATTTTCATGCATGCCGAGAGAGATGAGTGAGGTCGTGAACTAGGGTTTTTAGAGAGAGAATGGAGAGTGGGAGAGGAAGAGAGAAGGACAGGTTTAGGGTTATTATTTTGTGTGTTTTTTTTTGTGTGAAACTGCCAGGGTTTAATGTATGGGTTAGGGTTCGTTTTATAGGCCAATGGATGGGGTTTACCTTGTTGGAGAATGAATAGGATTTGTGTATTAATTGGGAGATATTTTTAATTATTATTTTATAGGGAAAATCTTTTAATTAGGTAAGTGATTTATATATTTAGAAAGGGATTTAATTAAATTTAGGAAGGTGATTTAATTTGTGACATGTGTTTTAATTTAATTTAATTTAATTTAATTTAATTTAATTTGTGAATGTGATTTAATTTAATTTAATATAAGTTTAATTTAATTTGTTTTAATTTAATTTGTGACATGTTTTAAATATTTTAATTATTTAATTGTGAGATATGTTTTAAAACAGAGGTCCAACAAGCGAACCGAAGCGAAACAAGCGAGTTAAATCCGACCAAATGCTAATTTCCAACTTTGCCCTTCCGACGTTCGTTTCCCGCGGCTTTCACAATCAAGAGGTAGTGTCTCCATACGAGACTCATCATCGGGACTTATATGCAAAAATGCAGTGCCTACGCCAACCATGTCTGTAAATCGGTAAGAACGTGGTACCGAGTACGCACGTATTCGGATATTCCGATGACTGGATTTACTGTCAACATATCCAGGGATCTCATGGGTCGCTTCCAGAAGATTCACCAATGACGTATGACTCGAACATATTTAATCTGGCATTAATTAGAAGAGAGAGAAAATTAATCTAGGATTAATTACGGAGAATTTTATCTGGGATAAAATTCAATTAGAAGAGAGAGAACGATTAATTTGGAATTAATCGATAAAATAATATATTCGATATATTAAATGAAATTAGATTTCGTAATGGAATTAAAATTGGATTTTAATTCGGGCAAACGAATTAATTTAGAATTAATTCACGAGTGACGTGAATAGTAATTTTGCTAGGCATAATTATTTAATTAGATTTGATTTAATTACGTCGCAACGGAAAATTTGTTAATTCGGAATTAGCGAATCCGAGTCCGGGATGTGTTGCGGACCCACTCGGATTTTGAATCAAGTGGGGCCCACTTATCACATCAAGTCACATCACTTGTCTTTCACATCACCTTTTGGTTGATGGAAGTTGATGGGATTTGATAGTTGCTTGTACAACACACTTGTGTGATGGATTGAATGACATTTTACCATTTTATTATTATTTGATATATGATTTTCAATTTTTTTTGAATTAACACACACAACACTAGTCTCTCATTTTCTTCTTCATCATGGCCGAAAATTGGCCTCTCTCTCCATCCATTATTGGCGTGAACTTAGGCCATTTTTCTCTCTTGGGCGTGAAGCTATGATTCACTTCTTCATGATTTTGTTGCAAAATCTCAAGAGCTAGCACTCAAATGAGTCTTATCAAGGTGTTAGGGAACCTAACCATGAGTTTGGAATCTCATTCAAAGCATGGAGCTCAACATACATCAAAGGAGAAGCTTAGAGCAACTTTAATGGAGGTAAGAGTTTTTGTTGTCTATACATCCTAAGCCGATCAAAGTAAGTAATTTCTGCTACTTTACTTTGTTGTATTCATATGATTTCTTGCTTAATTGATCTTGGTATGACCTAGAAAATCCAACAATGGTATCAGAGCCATGATTGAGCATGAAATTGAAATTAGGGTTCTTAAACTTTGATTTGGGTATTTTTGTTTTGAGCATGATTTGATCAAATTGTTTGTTTGAGCATGCTTATATTATGTTAACTTAGAGTTGTGCATGATCATTTTGAAGAAAAATTAATTGGATTAATTTTCCCCAAAATTAGTAGGCTTGGCCGAATATTATGATGCCCTAAAGTCATGGTGATTTTTGTTTTTTGAATCATTGGATGAGTTTAAAAGACATGGGATATATTTATTTATAATTTAAATGGATTGAAATCGAGATCGGATATAAATCCCTATATTGCCGTGAACAAGAAGCATGTTGGAATTGATTTTGCTTCAATTATGTTGGACATGAATTGATAATTATAAAGCATGATTAATTAGTGTAATTGGTGTTTTGGAATATTAATTAACTAATTAATTATGGCTAATACACTTTAATTAATTAAATTGTGAAATTTGGAATTTTAGAATTTAATTAGTTGGGCTTAATTTGGAATTGGGGCTAAAAATATTGTATTTGGTGCTTAATGGGCTTAGTTGGGCCAAGTTTGGTTTTGGAGAATTGGTTGGATCCAATTGGGCCTAAAACCATTTCCATAAAGTCCAAATATGATAATTGGGCCTTTAAAGTTTTAATTGGGCCTAATGGGCCAAAATTGATTTCTTGGCAAATAGAGTGATTCCTTCAATTGGGCTTTGGTATTTGGGTTTGACCCATATTGACCAACGTCCATGCCTTAAGAAATTAATTGAAAGCCCATTGGACTTTAATTAAATGAGCATTGGATGTTAATTGGGCTTTGAGACCCATTAAGATTAGATTTAGAATATAAGTCTTAAAGGCACATTTAAAGTGTAATTATTTAATTTGGAATTAAATTAAGAATTAGTATTGAATATAATTAATTAGATTTAATATTGTAGTTCGATATAATTCAAGAATGCGCACTTTGAGTGCTTATTCTTAAACGAGTTGGACTCGTGCAAATCAAATCGTTGTTTGAACATTGGATGATCACTAATCAAAGAATAATTAATTAGATTAGATTGATTGATAACATTCTTTGTGTGAATACATGGATGTGATGTATGAATAATGTATATCGGATGGATATTCTATGGGTGAGGGCAATTTTGGAAATTGTTGTAATAAATTTAGAATTTATTAAATTGGACCTGCGTGTCCAGCCTATTACCTCTTGACTCTTTGTATTTCTCTTCTCACATATTCCCCTCAATGTAAATGAGGTTTCTTTAGAAGTGTTATGTAATTGGGTAGAAGTAAGAATAGTGCTAGCGGGAGAGAGGAAATGGAGAGATTTGTTCTAGAAACAATTTGTGATATATCCATCTGCATATCATTATTAATTTATTTATCGCGTCTTATTTTGCTTTTAGAATGCATGCTTAAGAGTGTATGATAAGACCTAATTAAAGATAATTAATTGGTTGCCAATTACGCGAAAAACCCTCAATAAATATTAAGCGCTTTTCCTTCCATTGAGTGATTCATTCTCAAGATTCAAGATTGGCACTGGTTTGTTGGCCAAAGTCAAGACCTTTTTCCATCGCGAATGTGTTGAATCATGAAGGCTTTGTTCCATATCGTATGTCTTGTCCAAGTTGTGATTTTTTGGCCAAAGTCAAGATCACTTCTTGTTCATCGACATCGATTACGAAGCTTACCAAAGTCAATGGGTCACGCTTAACTAGAATCATTAAGCTTGTTGTGCCAAAGCCAAGACTTAGTTGATTTAGAGGAAAAAGGTTAGGAAATATATTGGATATATTGGCATATATATTGTATATATGTTTCGGACTTGGAGGTCCACCTACTGGATCTAGGAATTGGATGAGATCCAATTGATCTTAGAGATCTACCTAGTTAAGTTTCATACAATTTGTTGGCCAAAGTCAAGATTGTGTGTTATTTAACGGGATCCTAGCCCACTAGGAAACTAGGTTTCCCGAGTACTCCACAGAGGGTTAGAGGCTCATCGAAAAATAGTGGGAGGCAAGTATTAAATTTGCAATTTCATTTAGATACTTGCCAATACGCGCTCATTTCATTTTTCGTCGCAATTTTTATTTAAATATATTAGTTGGACTAATATTTAATTGGTAGTTTTAAATTAAACAATTGGACTGTATTCAACTACTTCTATTTATAGTTGATTATATAATTGGATTATAGCAATCAATATATTTGAATTTAACCAATCAAATTATAGTTGATTATATAATTAGACTATAGTAATCATTATATTCAATTGTACCTGAAATCGTTGATTGGATAGTTGGACTATTGAAATCAAGATAACAGAAAGATTAGAGTTTAGAACATAATCCTAGGTGAAAATGTCTTTAAATGGCTCCAATTTCTAGATTGGGAATATAACCTTAGGATAGTCCTGGGAACTGAGAAGTTATCTATTTGATAGAGAAACCTCTCGGGCCTAAGCCCGGAGTTAGTGCTCAATCCGTTATGCTTGCCGCAAAGACTCCTTAATTTCTTCGTCAGAACTAAAGATTAGATCTTTATAGTATGATATTGAAATTGAAGGATCTTCATAGATCTATTCTTAGATCTTAGAAGTATTAATTGCAATAGAAAACTCTTGGAGAGTTAATGGCTATGCTCAAGGAGACAGAGCCAGAGTTTGCAAAAGGGCAAAAGCGCAAGACGCATCTTACTTTGACATCCCAGATGGCCAAGGCTTGGTCGAATGCTTATGGGATGTAGAAAAGGACAAAGGCAAAATCGTCACAGTCTTCTAGGAAGACAAATGACATATCCCAAGATGTCTGCCTAAACTGTGGCAAACGGAGTCACTGGATGCGTAACTGCCATATGGACAAGGCAGACATGAAGGAAGTGAAGAAGGGCAAGGCTCCAGCTTCAAGCATTTTTGTCATAAACATATTCACTACTAGTTTCAAAAATTGGATTTTTGATACTAGATATGGTACATAAATATGTACTGATGTGCAGAATCTTATGATTAGTAGAAGACTGACTTCAGTTGAGATCGACCTGCGAGTCGGAAACGGGACGAGAGTCGCTATTTTAATCGTAGAAACCTAAGTTTTGGAACTGTCATTTGGGAATGTACCTAAATTAGTTAACTGTTAAAATGTACCTAGTTTGACTAGAAACATTATCTCTGTATCTAAGTTTAACCCGTTGCGGGTATACCTTTATATTCTAGAACACTAAGTGTTTTGTTTATAAAGATGATATTGAGATAAACACATTAAATGTAAATAACATTATTTATATTTTGAATATAATAAATCTCAAACATATAACATGACAAATAAATAGCTCAAACTGATTTAATCAGATGAGACTTATTTGTGGCATTATTGTCTATAACACATTAACAAGACTCGTATATCCACACTTTCGAAGAGTGGGTACTATGACGGATTTGATTCTAACTCAAATGATGTCTACGAATCTAGTTTATTAGGCAAAGTACCTAAAACACCTTTTACTTGGTAAAAGTGCAAGTGCCACCGATCTGTTAGCCCTCGTTCATAGTGACGTAAGTGGGCCCATGTCTAGCTAGGTTAGAGGTGGATATGAATACTTCGTAACCTTTACGGATGTGGCATCGCGTTATGGTTATATGTTTCTTATGAAACACAAATCGAAAACTTTTGATAAATTCAAAGAGTTTCGACACGAAGTAGATAGATAGACCAGCTAAAGTATTAAATCATCACGGTTAGACCGTGGTGGAAAATACTTAAGCAATAAGTTTCTCAATTATTTGAAAGAGTATAGTATTCTTTCACAGTGGAATTCTCACAGAACACCTCAATTTGACGGTATGTCCGAACAGAGAAACCGAACTTTGTTAGACATAGTAAGGTTAATGATGAGTCGCTTTGAGCTACCATTTTCCTTCTTGGGATAAGCATTAAACAGTGCAATACTTATTTTGAATAAGGTTCCATAAAAATCTGTTAGACAGACTTCATATTAGATATGAACAGGAAAGAAACCGGGTTTCTCATTCCTGAAGATTTGGGAATGCTAGGCATACGTTTGGATGATACCAAACTAGAACCCAAATCGGATAAGTGTCTAATTTGTGGGTTATCCTAGGGAAACCAAAGTATAGTACTTATACAACTCACAAGAGAACAATGTAATTGTTGCTCTCCATGCGATTTTCCTAAGAGGAATACCTAAATGCAGTGGAAAGTGGGAGGAAAGTAAAACTCGAAGAAAATCGGAGTAATACTATTTTAGGCACCGATTTCTTAACGGAACACAAACAGTTCATCAAGGATGAAACTGTACTACAATCTTCGAATACACGAGAACCGCGTAAGTCGAAGAGAGTCAGAAAATAACCTGGGAGGTATGGGTTTCCGATCTCACTTCATAAAGATGTTAATCTTATTAAGGAAAACATACTGTCTACGTATGAGGAAGTGATACAAGGTATCGACTACCTATTATGGCAAAGTGCCATGAAGTCCGAAATGGATTCCATGTATACCAACCAAGTTTGGACATTGGTTGTTGTACTAGAAGACATTGTGCCTACTGTATCAGTCTTCAAGGAAGACAAACATGGATGGCAACATACAAACGTACAAAGCTAGGCTTGTAGTGAAAAGGTATCGTTATCAACATTGTGTCGATTACAACGAAACCTTTTACATGTTGCCATGATTAAATCTATTTGGATAATGCTTGTTAATGCTGCATGTTTCATTTATGAAATATGATAGCGGAACGTGAAAATCGCTTTCCTTAAAAAGAAACCTTTTGGAGGATGTTTACAACATCCTGACGGTTTTGTTGAACTAAGACAAGCAAACAAGGTTTGCAAGTTAATTCGATCCATTTATGGATTGAAGCAAGCATTACGTTCTTGGAACCAGCGTTTTGATGTAATCATAATGGTATATGATTTAATTCAAAACGAAAAATGATTCTTGTGTATATAAGGAGGTTAGTGGGAGCACGCTGACAATGATTGTCCTATATAATGATGATATATCATTTCTTGGAAATAACATTCTCATACAATTGGTGAAAGTTTGGCTTTCATGATAATTCTCTATCGAATACTTGGGAGAGACAACCTTTATTCTAAGAATAAGGATCTACTGGGATAGATCTAAAAGTTATTGGCACTCTCCGAGAACTCGTACATTGAAAGATATGTACGCGACCTGGTGTCTCATATGCTTTGAGCATATGGAGTCACAATCGGGCCAATCCAAGTGATAGTCACTGGATTGATGTTAAGAACATCCTTAAGTATCTTAGAGGAACTAAGGATGCCTTCTTAAGCTATGGAGAATGAGAACTTGAAGTGAATGGGTTCACTGCTGCAAGTTTCCAAACCGAAAATAACAACTGTAAGTCGCAATAAAGGTACTATATAGTTTGAATATCGGAATAGTGAGATGGAAATCTTCCAAGCAAGATACTATTACCGAATAAACAACAAAAGCGGAATATTATTGTAACTAAAGCAGCAAAAGAAGTGTTTTGGATCTATAATAATCATAATCAAATTAGGTATAGTTCTGTTAGCGGCTGAGCTAGGCCTCAAAAAAGGCTAAAGAATTAATGCTCTCATCAACGATCTAAGTATGTACTTTAAATGGTTTCAACTGATTCGTAAGATCATACATCGTGGTGATGTAAAGATCGTATAAATCGCATCAAATGATAACCTTGTAAATCCGCTGACAAAAGCTGTTTCTCAGTAGAAGTTTGAGCGACCCGTACATAGTTCAGGTGTAGGACACTTAAGTGATTGGCTATAGGCCAAGTGGGAGATTGTTGGACAATTATGACCCATAGCATCACTATTTATACATAACATGGTTTTGTTGTACAAATTAACTATGTGATAAAGGAAATTGCTCTTTTATCATTTGTAATTGGATTACCGGGATATATAAATGATAAAAGTCCATATTATTAGTTCAGGATTAATAAGATATGAGACAGTATCAATCCACTAAGGTTTAATCATTGAAATATCCCTAGTCGTAATATTATCGAGATTGGACATCGATAATGCGGAATAGAGTAGTATTGCACTTGTGCGCGTTGTGGGAGCATAACGGCATAGTTATCATATATTTAAGTATTGGATACTTATGCAAGTGTAATAGGAGGTTGTGTTTACAGAAACAGTTTCACTTTGGATAGACCCCTCAGAATTCCATTGGTAGTATGACTATGTGTCTATGGAAATCCAAGTCAGGGTAGGTGTATTTGGTCTTAACCTGAGACTTACATCGATAATACTTGTGACAATCAATAAACTTTGGTTTTGGTCGTCCGGGCTTTAACAGATTCCGTGTACACCTATTCTGGGTATATTGAGAATCGTAGTCTATTGGGTGTGATGTCAAGATGGAAGTATCACTTTAGTCATATGAAGATGATGATCACGTAGGATACGGAACTAGTACTCTTAAGTACTGCAGTCATCGGGATAATATGACTAGGTCATGTTTATCCGATCATAGAGACTAGTTACCAGAGATCCGATATGTGCTTCGTACGGGGCAGATACAATTCCAGCCCCAAGCCTATCATGTGACATTCGATACTGGATCGGAATACGCAATACTACATATACTACGCCTGACATAGATTACATATTCCTTAAAAGAATATTTCTTGAGAATTGGGTAGGCACGGTGCTTTACTAGAAGCTAATCATGTCCTGTAAATCGGTAAGAACGTGGTACCAAATACGCATGTATTCATGTATTTCGATGATTAGATTTACTGCCAACATATCCAGGGATCTCATGGGTCGCTTCCCGAAGATTCACCAATGACGTATGACTCAAACATATTTAATCTGTGATTAATTGGAAGAGAGAGAAAATTAATCTATGATTAATTACGGAGAATTTTATCTGGGATAAAATTCAATTAGAAGAGAGGTAATGATTAATTTGGAATCAATCGATAAAATAATATATTCGATATATTAAATGAAATTAGATTTCGTAACGGAACTAAAATTGGATTTTAATTAAGGGCAAACGAATTAATTTAGAATTAATTCGCGAGCGAAGTGAATAGTAATTTTGCTAGGCATAATTATTTAATTAAATTTGATTTAATTACGTTGCAACGGAAAATTCGTTAATTCGGAATTAGTGAACTCGAGTCCGGGATGTGTTGAGGACCCACTCGGATTTTGAATCAAGTGAGGCCCACTTGTCACATCAAGTCACATCATTTGTCTTTCACATCTCCTTTTGGTTGATGGAAGTTGATGGGATTTGATGGTTGCTTGTACAACACACTTGTGTGATGGATTGAATGACATTTTACTATTTTATTATTATTTGGTATATGATTTTCATTTTTTTTTTGAATTAACACACACAACACTAATATCTCATTTTCTTCTTCATCATGGCCGAAAACTAGCCTCTCTCTCCATCCATTATTGGAGTGAACTTGGGCCATATTTCTCTCTTGGGCGTGAAGCTAGGCTTCACTTATTCATGATTTTGTTGTGAAATCTCAAGAGCTAGCACTCAAAGGAGTCTTATCAAGGTGTTAGGGAAACCTACCCATGAGTTTGGAATCTTATTCAAAGCATGGAGCTCAACATACATCAAAGGAGAAGCTTGGAGCAACTTCAATGGAGGAAAAAGTTTTTATTGTCTATTCATCATAAGCCGATCAAAGTAAGTAATTTCCGCTACTTTACTTTGTTGTATTCATATGATTTCTTGCTTAATTGATCTTGGTATGACCTAGAAAATCCAACATTACTTGAAAAGTTATGGAAGTTGCAAAAATGAATGCCGGAAGGAAGGAAAACCTCCAAAATTAGCCCCTCAACGGATTCAGACTCACTAGCCAGCCTCGGATTCGCTCAGTCAAGCCTCTGCTTCAAACCTTAGCTTCGGACCCACCATGCAGCCCATGCAGCCAAAAAATCGGCCCCTACACCCTTCAACTTCGGCCCATCCACCCCTGACTATGTGGCCCATGCATAATCTTCCCAAATATGATAAAATCTCCTTAGTTATGATAACATCCACACTTTCCAATTTAATGAGATTTTGGGATCTCATCCTCACCAAATTAACAAAGATTTGAAATCCGCTTCTTGCTAAATATGCAAGATCCTAGGCCCAAACTAGAAAGAATTATCCCTTCCTAATATAAGTGATTTGAGTTTCCCTTGTAAACCCCTTAAGCACCTTATATACAAAAGAAAATCTTGACACAAAAGGGAGGAGAGAGAGAGAGAGTGGCGGCAACATTGAAGGAAAAAATAGGAAAACCCTAGGAGCCAGTAACTATAAAAGAAAGGGGTGATGACCGGCCAAGGGGGGTCTTTTCTTCTTCTTTGGGAGATAAACAAAGAAACAGAGAGGAAAAACAATAAGACAAAAAAAAAGAGTGGCGACAGCCCTAGGAGAGATCGAAAGAAAGAAAAACAGAAAGAAAGAAAATGGAAAGAAGGAATCACTGAGAAAGAGAGGCATCGCCGAGCAACAAAAAAAATAAAAAAACCAGAAAAACAGCGCCAAAATAACTAGAAACAGCGCCAAAAACAACCAAAAACAGCCACCAACAACCAGAAACAGCAAACCAGCAGCCAGAAACAACGAACCAGCAGCCAAAAACAGCGAACCAGCAACCAGAAACATCGAACCAACAACCAGAAATATAGAACCAAACCTTGAAATCAAGCTTCGATCCTTCCGGCAACGACCTAACGCACTTCCGAGAAAGCAACTTAAAAAGTAAGACCTGAGGGCACCCTTACCATATTTATTTTCAAAGTTCCGGGCGCTGCATGCCTGGCTAGGCGTGAAATACGTCCAGCCGGGTATGCGAAGTCCTACTTCAAAGATGGCCAAATCTCTGGTCACATTTCATTATTTATTTTTTTTAAAAAAAACAAATCTATTTATTCACTTTTACTGTTACTTTTATTTATTTTGTTTATGTTTGGTCATTATACCTACATATATTGTTGTATTATCTCGTGTCTATTTTTTTTTTATGTCTGTTCACGTTGCATTGATGATTATGTGTGTCATTATCCCTTGGGGTATATCAGATGGAAACCCAGACGTAAATTTCGTAGCCGAATCCGAAATGGATGGTTGTGCAGTTTGTACTTGGGTTACAACTCCACGTGCCACTCGGGAAATACTCATATATGCGTGATTAACCCCTTTTTATTTACCATTTATCTTATGAAATCATTTGCTTTTGAATTGTTTATCATAATTTCCGTTATCGCACCTCGTATTTCTTAATTTAATATGCTTTCGGAACTACGTTATTGTGATTATTATTTTGGTTGGGTATGTTATTACATTTTTATTCTCTTTTAGTGGATTGTATTAAGACTTGACTATACCATTGTGTGAACTCGTACATTATACTGGCATAAGTAAGAGATCATTCCAAACCCAACAGTTTGAGGTCTTCCCTTACGAGGGGTGAGTGCGGCCTTAAATCTTTCTCAGTTGACGCTGGATGACGACTCATTTATTCTTTAATTTAGTTCCCCGCGGGCTAATTCGTACTCTCTACGGGCTGCGAGCCCAACAGTATCGTGGTCGCCGAACATCATAGGCATAGCTGTAAACCCCACGTCACTCCTACAATTATTAATATAATTAATAATATTATTTTTTCACATTTGAAACTATTTATTAAATTTTAATATGATTTGAATAATTATATGATATTTATTGAATACATAATATTAAATTATATATGATATAATTTAATTAGGCCAAATTTGAAATTTCCAAATCTGGGGTTTTGGAAACCCTTGGTGAGTTATGCTAGGTTACAAAACTCTTGCATTAATTTGGAAACCATTGGTGAGTTATGCTAGGTTGCATAACTCTTGAATTTAATTTTGGCGGTTACACTTTTTGAAAGGTAATTGCAATTTTAATTTTGTAACATATCTTTCATTATAGGGATTAAATTAGATATTACAAAATTAATAAAAAAAATCATGCCATAGCTAAATTTTGTATGGGTGGAAGGGGAAAGAGTTTGTTTATTTTTTGAAACAAATAACCCTAAGTATAAAAGAAAATTGGATTTTTCTTTTTGCCTTAATCTCACATTTTACAACCCTAGCCACCTGTCCTCTTCTTCACTATTCTCTCAAGTGTTGAGAAAGACCAAGAAGAACAAAAGAAGAAAAGAAAATAAAAATCTTGTGTGACATTAATTTCTAAATTATTTAGGGATTAATTTTGTGAGTCTAGCCCACACTAGTTTCTGTTGGTAACGAGACATAGCTCGGAAGACTTTTTGGTACAAAAACTTATCTTCTCCTCTTTTAAATATACCACATGGTAGTGAGTGGAAAATTACTCACTGCCGCACATAAAAGTTGTGTAACGAGACTCGGTTTGAATTCTTTTTGATCCAGAATTTTTAGGGAACTTTAAGGGATCTTTTAGGGTTGTGTTTGGACTGTTTTTAGGTGAAAAATCAGACCTGAAATATAGTAGAAACTGAATCATTAAAGGGCTGAACTGGGCAGTGAATTGGGTGCGTTTCGGGTTCAAAACAGTCCAGTTTTTATGTTGTTGTTCGGGGGCTGGAATTTTATTCAAAACAGAAGCAAAATTTCAGTTGTGGTAATCCTTTGCTTGCCCTCCATTCATTTCCGCTCGTCATCAACACTAAATTGAGCGTCGTAGTGCCTAAGGCATCCACCACACTGTGGGTAGTTATTCCACGCTTACTTTGTCTTTATTTTGCAGGACCGTTAGTGCCCCCAACATATAAATTCTCGATTGTAAGCCGAATACGAAATTCAACGTCTACAAACTGTAATTTCTGTCATTTTCATGGCAACAAGCTGCCGTCATGAGAAATTTCCCATTGTAGCAAAGCTAATTGCCACGAGAAATTTTAATGATAGTAATTGCTGTCATTTTAATGGAAAAAAAGGTTGGAAAAAGGGAAGTGTATTTTTGTCCAAGTACTTATTTGATATGGTTTCTAATAGAGGTAAGTGGGAATTTTTAATGTCAAAAGTTGGTTTCAAAATTTTTGATAGTGTTTGAATATTTTAAGTAAAGTTTTTGAAGATAAAAAAAATTATTTTGTTTCTATTAACAAAAGTTCAAAATTTAGACTTTTAGGAGTAAATTTTATAAAGCTCTTTTAAATAGTTAAATTGTTTATAACACATTTATTTAATTTAACAATACTATTTCATTTCTTTCCTAATATAGTTTTTAAAAAGGTATATTTTAAGAAGTTTTATTATAAAAATTATAAAGTATTTGTTCATTTTTAAATGCTAATTTCCCAATATTAAATATCAAATGTAGTTTTGGTTTCCAAGTTTCAAGAAATTATATTTGTAACACTGTAAATTCTTTTATGCCATATATAAAATAAATATATTTATATTTTAAGAACAATCCATTATGAAAACATTCGACGCTAACGCACGCTCACCCTAAAAACCTAAAGGCATCGTATGATAGTAGTGTAGTGGAGTCGCCGCACTTACTTGGAGCTTAGATATGGTGAGGCTGACTGCCGACTTGATTTGAAAAGCCCTCATTTCTTCAACGCCATTAAAGAGCGCGAATTGGATCTTCGAGGTTCACCTTCTTGTTCCTGATCTGCTTTTTCTCTATTCTTTATTACCGCACAAATTTATCAAAACTTTTGATTTTATCGCAGGTTATAAGATTGCTGTAATTGAAAACTTGGGCGCCACCGAGGTCTGTTAAATATTTCTGAAAATATGCTCTGTGATTTAGGTGCCATTGGTGAGGTTCAATTTGAAAAGTCTTATGTTTTTATTTGTATGGCTTGTTGGCAGGATCAATTTGATACCATCGATTTGTCTGACAATGAGATTGTCAAGCTTGAGAACATGCCCCATCTTAATCGTTTGGGTACTTTGATTATAAATAACAATAGAATTACTCGTATTAATCCTAACATTGGAGGTAGGTGAATTTGTTTTAGAATGCGTTAATATTTTTCTTGTACCATTCTTTGTAATGAAGTTGTTCACGGTATTTATATTTTCCTTTATGTGTGTTGTAGAGTTCTTGCCAAAATTACACACTTTGGTTCTAACAAACAACAGACTTGTCAATTTGGTGGAAATTGACCCTCTGGCATCTTTTCCAAAGTTGCAGTTCCTTAGTTTATTGGATAATAGCATCACAAAAAAGCCTAACTATAGGTTGTATGTGATTCAAAAACTGAAATCTCTCCGGGTTTTGGATTTCAAGAAGGTGAAAAACAAGGTGAGACTATTTGATTAACCCTAATAAATTACACATATATGCCTTTTGTTTTGGTCACTAAAATCCCTTGCCCTTTTTGTCCACCTACGGTTTTGACAAAGTTTACATCTATTATCTTGCATCAAAATATAGTTTCTTAAAGCAATTTAGAAACCTGAAAACATCCTAAATTCATTCCTCTTAAACATAGTTGTCACCCGACTAGGCACTTCAAGCTCGGGCTTAGGCTCAGACCACTGTGCCTTATGAAGGGTTAGGCCATGCCGTACTCACATTGACCCACCCAACTCGAATTGACCCACCCAACTTGAATTGACCCACCCCCTCGAAATCAAGTTGTATAATATTTTTTTTTATTACTTCAAATTTTGAGAAATACGTTAATTTGTATTATCAATATTTTATTATTGTATTGCTTTTTCATATATATATTTTCAATGATTTTATTTTGTTGTAGTTGATATATATATATATATATTTATTTATTTTCAATAATTTCTCTTCATTATTTTCAATGATTTCTCTTCATTATTTGTGATATATTATTAAAAAATTAATTAAATAATATATATATTTTCTTGTTACAATAGGGTTCTTATTTAATATATTTATTAATTTAATTGTATTTTTTAATTATAATATGTTTTCTTGTTGTAATACATTTTTATAAAATTATTATATGTGTTTTTATTGTAATATATTTTTATTTAATACAATTCTTACTTTAATAGTATATTATGCTTTTATATTATGATAGGTTTCTTATGTTAATAGTTTATTATTTTAATTTTATAATTTAATAATTAAAAAATAATTGTAGAAATAATTTAATTTATATTTTATAATAAAAAATTAATTTTAAAGATTAAGTTAATTGTAGATAATTTAGTAGTGTTTTTTTTTTTTATTTAATGGGATAGTTTAATATTTTTTTTTGATTATAATAAAATTCTTAAAAAAATTATAATATGTATATTTATTATAATATAATTTTTACTTAATAGATTTTTTAATTAATTTTATAATTTTAATATGATGCCTTCTAAATTTTTTTACATATATATAATATATATATTGTTGGATTATCTGAGATATTATTCAAAAATTAATCAGATAGTATAATGTGTTTTTCTGTTGTTGTTATAATAGGTTTTTATTTAATAGGTTTATTAATTTAATAGTGTTTTTTAATTGTAATAGGATAATATAATATGTTTTTTTATTAAAATACAGCTCTTATAAAATTATAATATGTATTTTAATCATAATGAGTTTTGATTTAGTACAAAATTAATTGTAAAGATATTTTAATTTTATAATTTAATAATAAATAATTAATTATACATGTTAATTGTAGATATTAAGTGTCACATATGTTTTTTTATTTTAATGAGAGATTATGATATGTTTTCTGTTATAATAGGTTTCTCTATTTTAATTTATATTTTAATAATAATAAATTAAAATATTAATTAATTAATTAATTTAATAGGTTTCTTACTTTAATAGTGCATTATGTTTTATATTGTAATAAGTTTTTTATGTTAATATTTTATTATTTTAATTTTATAATTTAATAATAAATAAATAATTGTAGAAATAATTTAATTTTATAATTAATAATAAAAATTGATTGTATAAATAATTTAATTCTATAATTTAATAATAAAAAAATAATTGTAGAGATTACGTTAATTGTAAATAATTTAATAGTATTTTATTTTAATAGGGTCTAATATGTTTTTTTTTTTATAATAGAATTCTTAAAAAATTATAATATGTATTTTTTAATTGATTTATTAATTTAATTTATAACATTAATATGAAGCCGCCACGTGGTGCGATAAAGGGGCTTAAAATTGTTTAACTTATATAAATATATAGACTAGTCATAGCTTTTATGGAAAGACAAAAAAAAAAGAAGAAATGAAGATAGAGTGGATAAGGCAAGAAATAAAGGGAAAGTTGAACCATTCTGGGTGGATGAATTTTTCACATGCTAGGTGAGTTCTAAATATGACATTTTGGTATGCTTTTTGACTAATAATCTGGTTGGACATAGATATTTGCTCATATGTTGATAAATATAAATTTTGATTATCTTGTTTGATCATCCGAAGAAAAAAACTTTTTAGAAGAGCCATTTCTTTGAAAAGATATAGGAGTTAAACTACTTTTGAATATCCATAACCAATATATTTAGTCCTGGGTTAGCAACATACTTTTGGGATATATAGGCTGGGTCGGCTTTTGTATTTTGGAAATCTCACAAAAGTACAATTCCGGATAACCATGTGGATTTTTGGTCCACTTTGTATTTTCATCATTATTAATATATTTTTTAGTTTCATATTTAAAAAGAAAAAATGAACCATATTGAACTCGATATATGCTTGGTTAATTACAACCATTGCTGTTTATAACAACCATGACTGTTTATTCATGTTTTATTTAGCTTCTAAAAGATGAAAGGGTTTTTAGCACGATATGTTTTGTGGTGGCGATGATTTTTATTTAGTGGATGTTGTAAAATTCTTGAAGAGTGTTAAATCCAAAAATATTGTTCAGATGTTATAATCTTGTAGTTTCAACTACTACATAAATCGAGTTTCGATGTTTGTAATTTTTGCTGGCAGGAACGAATGGAAGCAGTAAGTCTGTTTGCCTCAAAAGAAATGGAGGAGGCTAAAAAGGAATCTATCAAGATGTTCACACCAGGTGAGGTTCTGAATGTTTCGGAAGTTGAAGAGGAAGAACAACAAACTCTGAAAGTGGTTGTCCCCACTCCTGAGCAGATTATAGCTATCAAGGTATTCTGTTTATTGCAGCATAAGAAGCTAATATTTTGATGTTTGAGTGCATCTAGAAGATTCTGGGACTTGCAAAAAGATTGAAAGTCGTATGATTTAATCAACTAAGCATAAAATAATAATGAGAAATAATGAGAACTGACATTTTCAGAAATGTTAGGTTGATTAAAGGACATCTAGTTCTAGCCTTTTAGGCTGAATTGGCATGCCTTTTCAATTTTTTCTACATATATAAAAGAGATTTTAGATGCTCTGCTTGATAGATCTAGGCCATAAAACTCAAATAGGTAAACAGAGCAAAGATTATGGTATCTCTGAATTGTTTTGATTTGTCTTATTTCACTATTTTTACAGTAACCGGAAAAAATATTAATGTTATAAGTCCTCAAAGAAAGCAAAATCAACTAGGGAAGGGAAGCAAAACTATGCAGAAAGGGGAAAAATTCCAAAACAGCCAATGCTTGAATCTGCAATGACAACCAACCACCTATTACAGTGGAAAGCTGAATGTGTCTAGTTAATAACACCTCAAAACCCCCTGCCAATCAAGGTGAATAAAGGAAAAAGAAGGGACTTGGAGCTCCTTTCTGGGCAAAAAACGAGCACTGTCCCCCAACCCATCCATGTTGCTACTCTCAATGTTTAAAAATACGGATAATGCCTCGAGGCGGTCGGCCTTTGAGGCGGTCGGCAGGCTCCTCAATGCGAACGCCATAAAAAAATTATAAATTGATGAAATGATGATTCTTGATTAATAATAAAATTATTATAAATATTTAGTAATTAATAAATTAATAATTAATTATTTTAACTAACGATATTTTTGTAACTTACTTTTTATTTAAATTTTTATAATAAAATAATTTTATTATTAATAATAAATTAATTTGATACCATCGACAATTAATTTTTTTTTGAAAATCACAATTAATATTGATTAATAATATTAACAGTTTATAAATTATATAAAGAAATAGTTGTGAATTGAGATTATGCAGAGCATGACATAATTTTAAAATTTTCATTGCTCCTAAGGAGTACAATAATTTTCTTCTTGAATATATATATGATAATAGCAATAATAATTCATTATTTTTACAATACAATTTGATACATAAATATCATCAAAAATACAAAATCCAGCAGCAAAAGTTGACTTCTTACAACATATACAAAAAATAATTAATAATTTATTAAATAATTAAAAATTACAATAAAATAATATTATTATTATAAAAAAATATAATTAATTATTAATAATTTATTAAATGATGCAAAAGTTGACTTCCATCACACTTTAATAATTTATTAAATGATCTGGTGTTGTCTTCTTCGTTTCTTCATCTTCTTCAGTTCTTCGTCTTCTTCTTCATCATTTCTTCATCGTCTTCTTCATTTCTGCATCTTCTCCTTCTTCAGTTCTTTCTCTTCTCCTTCCTTTCTTTGTCTTCTGCATTTCTACTTCTTCTTCTTCTTATTCTTCTTCTTCAGTTCTTCGTCTTCATCTTCTTCTTCTTCCTTTCTGCATCTTCAGTTCTTCTTCTTCTTCTTCTTTGTTTTGCATGAGGCTGCCGCCTCACTCCCCGCGATATTAGAAAATTAGAAAACACGCCAGAGGCGACGCCTCCACGCGCCTTCGCCGCGAGGTAGCGACACGGTGCCTCGAGGCGGCGCCTCTTGCCATATTTTAAAACAATGGCTACTCTTTTCTTGCCATAAGTACCTCTTGTTGGTAATTTTCTAGGTCCCAAGATCAAACAAGACATGAAACATTGTGTGAATACACCAACGGAGGTAGCGGAATACTCACATCGATCGGTTATGTCGATTTGAAGACGAATCAAGCCAAAATGGCCACTGCCATAGGCGCACACTGCAGCAGTCCATGCTCACTGGTTTGGCAGTTTCGAGTCTCATTTCGAAGCTCCAAACTCCGTCGGATGAGTCCCGCCTCATGGGTGAACCTCCCTAACACCTTCGCAATAGTCGCAAGTGTGCTAGCACTTGATTTCTCAACAAGAAAATCACTCATTGCTTCCCTTATGTTCACGCCTGGACTGGTTCAAAACCAGTAATTATTTCTTCATTTTGGCGTGAAGAAGATAAGAGAAATGGTGAGAGAGAGAGATGAAAAAAAAAGTGTAATGAATTGTTAAAAGCTTTTCCAAAAAGCTTTATATATTTTTCCATAAAAATATATATTAAAACATTTACCAAATGATTAATTAAAACCAAAAAATAAATATTTCCCTCCAAACACTATTACACCAACTTACATCAACTATTCACATGTCACTTTAATAAAGTGATGTGATGTAAGTCTATCAATCAATCAATCACTCATATCAATCAATCAAATGTCACATCACTCAAGTGACGTTTGATTTGACACTTGATATGATGAATGACTTGACGTTTGATTTGACGCTTGATGTGACTTGCGTCGCCGCACTCGAATTCGAAATACGAATGCGCTCGCAATCACACTCGGGCTCGGGTTTGTTAATTCCAAATTAACGATTTTTCCGTCGCGTCGTAATTAAATGATTACGCCTAGCGAATTCACTATTCACGTCGCTAACGAATTAATTCTAAATTAATTCGTTCGCCCGAATTAAAATCTATTTTAATTCCGCGTCGAAATCTAATTTCGTTTAATATATCGAATATATTAATTTACCGATTAATTCCAAATTAATCGTTATCTCTCTCTAGACGATATTTTATCCTAGATAAAATATCTCCGTAATTAATCCAAGATTAATTTTCTCTTTCTTCTATATAATCCCAGATTATTAATGAGTGCGAGTTATGCGTCATCGGTGCATTATCGGGAAGCGACCCATGAGATCTCCGGATACGTTGGCAGTAAATACGGTCGTCGGTGTATCCGAATCACGTACGTACCAAGTACTACGTTCTACCGATTTACGAGACAAGGTCGGCTCCTAGCAAAGACGATGTCTACCAAATTCTCCGGACATATTCATCTAAGAATATTAAGATCTATATCAAGCGTAGTATACCATTGTATTGTGTGTATCGGCCCAGTATCGGATAGTCACGTGCTAGGGCCGGGGCTGGATAAGTGTCTGCCCCGTCCGAAGCACATGTCGGATGTCTGGTAACTAGTCTCTATAATCGGATATTCATGACCTGGTCATAATATCACGATTGGATGCGCATCACTTAAGAGCACTAATACCGTATCCTGCGTGACATCATCTCCAATATGACTGAAGTGATATTTCGTCTTGACATCACACCCAATACACTACGACTCTCTGATAAACCCAGAAGTGATGTACGCAGAACTGGTTAAAGCCCTGTACCACAAAGACCAAAGTCTATCGATTATCGTAAGTATTAGCGATGTAAGTCTCAGGTTAAGACTATACACACCTACCTTGATTTCGGCCTCCCATAGACACATAGTCATAATACCAATGGGATTCCGAAGGGTCTATCCAGAGCGAAGCTGTTTCCCGTACCATCGGTGAAACACGACCTCCTATCGCACTTGCATAAGTATCCAATACTTATATATATGAGAACTATGCCGTTGTGCCCTCACAACGCACACAAGTGCAATACTAGCCTATTCCGCATTATCGATGTCCAGTCTCGATAATACTCCGGCTAGGGATATTTAACGATTAATCCTTCGGGGACTGATACTGTCTCATATCATTCTCAGTCCAGGAACTAATCATAGGGACCTCTCTTCATTTATATATCTATGGTGATCTAATCACAAATGATGAGAGTGCAATTTCCTTGTCACACAGTTAATTTGCTACAACAACACAATGTTCTGTGCAAATAGTGACGCTATGGGTCATTTTGTCCAACAATCTCCCACTTGGCACATAGCCAGTCACTCAAGTGTCCCACACCCGAACTATGTACGGTTTGCTCAAATTGCTGAGGAAAGGTTTTCGTCAGCGGATTTGTTTGATTATCGTTTGATGCGATTTATACGATCATCACATCGCCACGATGTATGATCCGAACGAATCAGATGATATAGAAGTATATATCTGGATCGTCGATGAGACCTTTAATTCCTTAGCATGTGCTGACGCCTAGCTCAGCTGCTAAAAGAACTATATCTAATCTAATTAGATTTATTTTCGATCCAAATGGCTTCTATTGCTGCCCAGCTGTAGCAATAATCCGCATTTGTTGTTTATTCGGCAACAGTTATCTTGCTTGGAAGATTTCCAGCTCACTGTCCCGTTATTCAAACTTTATAGTACCGTAGTATTAAATTTTTGGAAACTTGCAGCAGTGATCCCAGTCACTTCAAGTTCTCCTTCTCCATAGTTTAAGACAGCATCTTTAGTTCTCTCAGATACTAACAGATGTTCTTAATCTTCAATCCAGTGACTATCACTTGGATTGACCTGATCGTGACTCCATATACTCGAAGCGTATGAGACACCAATACAAGTACATTTTAAATGTACAATTTCCCAGAGAGTGTTAACAAACTCCAAATCTATTCCAGCAGATCTTTATTCCTCGAATAAAGGTTGTTACTCCCCAGAATTCTACGGAGAATTTCTATTGAAAGAATATCTATGAAAGCCTATAGCTTTATGAGAATTTCACTATCAGTGCCCTCCCACTAACCTCCATATATATACAAGAATTATTTCATTTTGAGTCAAATCATAAACCATTATGATTATTTCAAAACGTCAGTTCCAAGAACCTTATGCTTGCTTCAATCCAAACATGGATCAAATAACCCGCAAACCTTGTTTGTTGGTTATACAAAATCGTCAGGATGTTGTAAACATCCTCCAAAAGGTTTCCTTTTCAGGAAAGCGATTTTGATCTGTAACTGACACATTTCATAAATGAAATACGCAGTTATCAACAAGCATTTTCAAAATGGATTTACCATGGCAACAAGTAAAAGGTTGAACCGTTATTAACACAATGTTGATAACGATACCTTTCCGTCAAAAGCCCAGCTTTGTACGTTGGTATGTTGCCTTCCATGTATGTCTTCCTTGAAGACGTTTAATGTACCAATAGGCACAATGCCTTGCGGTACAACAACTAGTATCCAAAATAGTTGTTATACATGGAATCCATTTCGGACTCATGACACTTTGCCATAACAGGGAGTCGATATCTCGTATCACTTCCTCAAAACGTAGTCGGATGGATATACCTTCATAAGATTGACATCTTTATGAGGTTAGATCAGAAACCCATACCCTAGGTTGTTTTCTGACTCTTTCCGATCTACTAGTTTCTTGTGTATTTGAAGATTAATGTTATAGATTCATCATAGATGAACTATTTGTGTTCCATTAAGGACTTCGTGCCTAGAACAGTATTACTCCGATTTTCATCGAGTATCACTATCCTCCCACTGACCACTGCATATCGGTATTCCTCTCAGGAAAAACCGCATGGTGAGCAACAATCACATTGTTCTCTTGTGAGATTTACAAGTACTATACTTAAGGTTTCCCTTAGGATAACCTATATTGGCACTTATCCAATTTGGGTCTATTAGTTTGGTATCATCCAAACGTTATGCCTAGCATACCCAAATTATCAGGAATGAGAAACCTCGTTTCTTCCCTGTTCATATCCTATACGACATCTGTCAAACAGATTTATATGGAACCTTATTCTAAATAAGTTTTGCACTGTTAATACATATCCTATTGAAGGAAACAGTAGCTCAGAGCGACTCGTGATAAACCTTATCATGTCCAACAAAATTCGGTTTTAGTTCGGACACATCGTCTAACTGACGTGTCTCGGGAGGAGTCCTCATATGAAAGAATACCGTACTCTTTCATTTACGTATGAAACTTACTGCTTAAGTATTTTCCATTACGGTCTTACCGTGGCGGCATAATACTATAGCCGATCTGTTTATTTACTTCGTGTTGAAACTTCAAAAGTTTCCGATCTGTGTTCTTCAAAAGAAACACATAATCACAACGTGATGCCACATCCGTTAAGGTCACGAAATATTCATGTTCACATCTAGCCTAGCTAGATATGGGCCTACTTACTTCACCATGAATAGGGCTAACAGATCGGTGGCACTTTTATTATTACCAAGTAAATAATATTTTAGGTATTTTACCTAATAAACTAGATTCGCAGACCTTATTTGAATAATCAAATCAGTCCTAGTACCCACTCTTCAAAAGTATGGATATACGAGTCTTGTTTAATTGTGTCCTAGACAACAATGCCACAAATAAGTCTCTATTGATCAAATCAATTTGAGCTATTTATTTGTCATTTTATATGTGTGAGATTTTATTTATATTCAAAATATAAATTCTGTTATTTACATCTAATGTATTTATCTCAGTATCATCTTTATATAATGAAACACTTAGTGTTCTAGAATATAAAGGTTTTATCCGCATCGGATTAAACACTGATATAGAGATAATGTCTCTAGTCAAACTAGTTACATCATAACATTTCCAAATTTAAGTACATACCCAAAGGGTAGTTCCCAAACTTAGGTATCTACGGTCGAAACAGCGACTTTCGTCCCGTTTCCGATTCGCAGAGAAATCTCGGCTTGAAGTCAGTATCCAGCTCATAGCGGATTCTGAACATCAATACATATATTTTATGTACCACACTAAGTATTTAAATCCAATTTGAATACTAGTAGCGAACATAACTTTGACAAATATTTTTAAAGTTAGAGCCTCGCCCTTTCTTTAATTCCTTCGTGTCTTCCATATCCAAATGGTAGTCACTTTGGGATATGTCAATTATCTTTTCAATATTTCACAAACCTTTGGCCAAGCCTTGGGTTTTAGAATATCGAAATGATGTGCACCTTGTGCAACTTGCCCAATTTGCATACTTTGACATTAAAATAGATTTATTGTCAAGTATATTAAATTAAGCACTAAAGTCATCATCACATAAATCTTCCAAAGATTTTATGCTCTACTTATTTGCTTAATTATGGGCCTAGATATAACAAGTTATTTTATCCAATAAAGTAACCTATTATTTATTCCCAATATGAAAATTAAATCATTTAAAACATTTAATCCAATGATTATATATTTTAAATATTCAACTTTTCAACTCTTTCTTGATTTTAATAGTCTAACTATTTAATCAATTTTAATAAAGGTACTATTTATTATAATGATTACAATAATCCAATTATTTAATCAACTATAATTTTAATATTGATTACTATAATCCAATTATAAAATCAACTATCATTTTGATTCAATTATATTGATTACTATAATCCAATTATAAAATCAACTATATATCGAATGAGTTTGTATATAGTCCAACTATATATATTTTTAAAACAACATAAAATATTAGTCCAACTAATACTTTTGATTAATACGACGAGTAAAATATAGATGAGCGTGTTTAGCGAGTATTCGAACGAATGTTGCAAATTCAATACTTGCTTCCCACTATTTTTCGTCGAGCCTCTAACCCTCTGTCGAGTACTCGGGAAACCGTGTTTCCTAGTGGGCTAGGATCCCGTTAAATATCACACAATCTTGACTTTGGCCAACAAATTGTATGATAATTAACTAGGTAGATCTCGAAGATCAATTGGATCTCATCCAACTCCTAGATCCAGTAGGTGGACATCCAAGTCCGAAACATATATCTTATATATGCCTATATATCCAATATATACCCTAACCTTTTTCCTCTGAATCAACTAGGCCTTGGTTTTGGCACAACAAACCTAGTGATCCCAGTCAAGCCCGGACCCATTGACATGGAAGCTTCGTAATCAATGTCAATGGACAAGAAGTGGTCTTGACTTTGGCCAACAAACCACAACTTGGACACGACACCGATATGGAACAAAGCCTCGTGATTCAAGCACATCTTTGACGGACAAGGGCTTGACTTTGGCCAACAACCCCTGCCAATCTCGGATCTTGAGCAAGAATCACTCAATGGAAGGAAAATAAACGCTTGATATTTAACGAGGGTTTTTCGCGTGCAAATTGGCTACCAATTTAATTATCTTTGTTAAGGTCTCATCATCATACACCCTTAAACATGCATTCTAAATATATAATAAATCGAGTACGAAAATAAATAATAATGATATGCGGATGGATACTTTACACATTGATCCTAGATCAAATCTCTCATTTTCTTACTCAAGCTAGCACTTGTATTACTTCTACCCGTTACACTACACTTCTAAAGAAACCTCATATACATAGAGGGGAATAGGTGAGAAGAGAATACAAAGAGAATGAAGGTGATAAGGCTGGACACGCAGGTCCAATTTAATAAATCGAATTTATTACAACAATTTCTAAAATTGCCCACCCATCTAATATCCATCCGATATACATTATTCATTCAACACAACCACGTATTCACACAGATAAGCATGCTATCAATCAATCTAATCAAATTAATTAATCTGATAATTAAGTGATCATCCAATGTTCAAACAACGATTTGATTTTGTTCGAGTCAAACTCGTTTTTGCGAATAAGTACTCAAAGTACGAATTCTTGAATTAAATTAAACTACATTATTAAATCTAATTTAACATGTACTTAATACTAATTCACTATTCAATTCCAAATTAAATATTACACTTTTATTTAATAAACCTTTTACGATTTAAATTCCAAATTTAATCGTAACGCGTCTCAAAGACCGATTAACGTCCAACGTCAATTCAATTAAAGTCCAATGGGCTTTTAATTGATTTGTTAAGGCGTGGACTTTTGGTCAACTCGGGTCAAACCGATAACCAAAGTCCAATCCGGGATTTACCCCATAAGCCCATAAATCAATCTTGGCCCATTAGGCCCAATTGAACTTTAAAGGTTCATTAAGTCGCATTTGGGCTTTATGGTTAAGGTTTTGGGCCCATTGGATCCAATCCATTTGGCCTAAACCCAACTTGATAAAATCAAGCCCAATAGGCCCAATTACAACATTAGAAGCCCAATATCAAAAATAGGCCCAAATAATTAAATTCAAAAAATCCAATTTTCCCAATTTAATTACCAAAGTGTATTACATGATTAATAACCTAAATCAACATTTCCAAAACACTAAATTTACATAATTAATCATGGTCATTTTCATTATCACATGTCCAACACATAAATGAAAAAATCAAACCCATTATCATGCTTAAAGGTCTCGGCCAAGGGAGGGATTTTGTGTCCGATTCGGTTTCAATCCAATCGAACCCACAATCGACATTAAATCAACATCCTAAATGATTTCATACACATCCAATGTTCATAAAATCAAAAATCCAAGACATTCAAGGGCAATGTAGATTCGGCCAAGGTGAAGGTATTAGGGGTTTTTGTTCAATTCAAAATTAATCCAATTCAATCTCAAATCAACATCAACCTACTTCATTACAACTCATCCAATGAACAAATAATGAAAAATTCCAAGAATTCCAACACCATTACCATTCGGCCAACTTAACATTTTTGGGCAAAATTGATCTAATCACATTTTGTTGAAATTGATCAAATCAATCTTCAATATAACATATATAAAGCATGCTCAATCATCCAATTTCGTTAAATCATGCTCGAATACAAAATACCCAATTTTAAGCCCTACATTTTTCATGCTTGAACCAATAGCTCTTGATGCCATTGTTGGTAATTTTCTAGGTCCAAGATCAAACAAGACATGAAACATTGTGTGAATACACCAACGGAGGTAGCGGAATACTCACATCGATCGGTTATGTCGATTTGAAGACGAATCAAGCCAAAATGGCCACTGCCATAGGCGCACACTGCAGCAGTCCATGCTCACTGGTTTGGCAGTTTCGGGTCTCATTTCGAAGCTCCAAACTCCGTCGGATGAGTCCCGCCTCATGGGTGAACCTCCCTAACACCTTCGCAATAGTCGCAAGTGTGCTAGCACTTGATTTCTCAACAAGAAAATCACTCATTGCTTCCCTTATGTTCACCCCTGGACTGGTTCAAAACCAGTAATTATTTCTTCATTTTGGCGTGAAGAAGATGAGAGAAATGGTGAGAGAGAGAGATGAAAAAAAAAGTGTAATGAATTGTTAAAAGCTTTTCCAAAAAGCTTTATATATTTTTCCATAAAAATATATATTAAAACATTTACCAAATGATTAATTAAAACCAAAAAATAAATATTTCCCTCCAAACACTATTACACCAACTTACATCAACTATTCACATGTCATTTTAATAAAGTGATGTGATGTAAGTCTATCAATCAATCAATCACTCATATCGATCAATCAAATGTCACATCACTCAAAGTGACGTTTGATTTGACGCTTGATGTGATGAATGACTTGACGTTTGATTTGACGCTTGATGTGACTTGCGTCGCCGCACTCGAATTCGAAATACGAATGCGCTCGCAATCACACTCGGGCTCGGGTTTGTTAATTCCAAATTAATGATTTTTCCGTCGCGTCGTAATTAAATGATTACGCCTAGCGAATTCACTATTCACGTCGCTAACGAATTAATTCTAAATTAATTCGTTCGCCCGAATTAAAATCTAATTTTAATTCCGCGTCGAAATCTAATTTCGTTTAATATATCGAATATATTAATTTACCGATTAATTCCAAATTAATCGTTATCTCTCTCTAGACGATATTTTATCCTAGATAAAATATCTCCGTAATTAATCCAAGATTAATTTTCTCTTTCTTCTATATAATCCCAGATTATTAATGAGTGCGAGTTATGCGTTATCGGTGCATTATCGGGAAGCGACCCATGAGATCTCCGGATACGTTGGCAGTAAATACGGTCGTCGGTGTATCCGAATCACGTACGTACCAAGTACTACGTTCTACCGATTTACGAGACAAGGTCGGCTCCTAGCAAAGACGATGTCTACCAAATTCTCCGGACATATTCATCTAAGAATATTAAGATCTGTATCAAGCGTAGTATACCATTGTATTGTGTGTATCGGCCCAGTATCAGATAGTCACGTGCTAGGGCTGGGGCTGGATAAGTGTCTGCCCCGTCCGAAGCACATGTCGGATGTCTGGTAACTAGTCTCTATAATCGGATATTCATGACCTGGTCATAATATCACGATTAGATGCGCATCACTTAAGAGCACTAATACCGTATCCTGCATGACATCATCTCCAATATGAATGAAGTGATACTTCCGTCTTGACATCACACCCAATACACTACGACTCTCTGATAAACCCAGAAGTGGTGTACGCAGAACCGGTTAAAGCCCTGTACCACCAAGACCAAAGTCTATCGATTATCGTAAGTATTAGCGATGTAAGTCTCAGGTTAAGACTATACACACCTACCTTGATTTTGGCCTCCTATAGACACATAGTCATAATACCAATGGGATTCCGAATGGTCTATCCAGAGCGAAGCTGTTTCCCGTACCATCGGTGAAACACGACCTCCTATCACACTTGCATAAGTATCCAATACTTATATATATGAGAACTATGCCGTTGTGCCCTCATAACGCACACAAGTGCAATACTAGCCTATTCCGCATTATCGATGTCCAGTCTCGATAATACTCCGGCTAGGGATATTTAACAATTAATCCTTCGGGGACTGATACTGTCTCATATCATTCTCAGTTCAGGAACTAATCATAGGGACCTCTCTTCATTTATATATCTATGGTGATCTAATCACAAATGATGAGAGTGCAATTTCCTTGTCACACAGTTAATTTGCTACAACAACACAATGTTCTGTGCAAATAGTGACGCTATGGGTCATTTTGTCCAACACCTCTGTATTTTGTTGGGGAGGATTGGACAATGAATTTGAGTGAATGCTTGGAAAACTTCATTTTCTCTATTTGGCCTTTTACCCTTTCCTTGAGGAAAAAGTATTCTTCATTCCCTTTGCATACTTTATTTTATTTGAAGTAAATGAAATATATTGGCCCGTTAATTAAAAGGCTGCACTACCTTGGATCTCAGGAAAAAGTTATTTTAGGAAGTGCACTGATCTTATTTTTTTCCATGTCAGATTAGACCTTTTATTTTAGAGTGTATGTTGGATGAAATCATACATGCATATAAAGAATTAGTTTGATTAAGAAAGCTTCCACTCACTGTTAAATAGTTTGTTATTTTAGGTCGAGTGCTAGAAAACGGAATATTGTGTAGAAAAGAAATTTTATGAGTTTTAGTCCCGTCAATAAATTCTTTTATCTCAAAAATTTCAAGTTAATTTAACCTAAAGGGAATGAAGACATGGAAGGTTAACTCATATATGATTTATTTAGGACTTTTCTCTTAGTCTAGTTGTCATATCATGTTTGCTTCTCATACTGTTTTTGAAGGACATCCACAGTTTTTTGCCATTACTGTATGCTTGAGATTATATGGAGTTGTAATTCTTTTGAATTGTTTTGTTGTTATGCAGGCTGCTATTGTCAATTCGCAGACACTAGAAGAGGTTGCAAGACTTGAACAGGTGCTCTTACTTGGAAAAATGCATTTTTAAATTTTAGAATTGTTATCTTCCACTTTTTGATTTTAAAATTAAAGTTCACTTTATGTGGCTGCTGTATACATAACAGGCATTGAAGACAGGTCAGCTTCCTGCAGATTTGAAAATTCCAGATGATGTTTCTGGCAGCAAGTATGTGAAAGAAAATGATGAGAAAATGGTATCTGATGGTCAAAATGAGGTTGATGTTGAGCCAAACAATGCGGAAACCCAGAAGAATGATGAACCTGCTGCGATGCAACAAGTATCATTCTATTCTCTTACTGGCATTTGAACAAGCATTATTTTTATTCGTATGTTCTCCCCTTTCTTCTTCTTTCTCTATGCTTCTGGGTTATGAGGTAGTTAATTTCCGTGTATCATGGTAAATCGTAAATTTGTGATCAAGTGATTTGTTTTAGATTATTAATTGTTCTAGTTATTAGTGTTCTAAAACGCGCGGCGCTAGTCGGGCGGCGACCCAGTGCCTAGGCGGGGCCTAGGCAATTAGTCGGCAAACAATTAAAAATTTAATATTTTCCAACATCATAATTCATAAATAATCCAAATTATTTAAATTCAATCAAAATGTAATAAAATATAAAACCATTAATCAAACTCAATCAATCATATAATAATATAAAACATCCTTTAACTAAGTTCATGTCCATCATCATTTAACAAAGTTAAATATAACTAAATATCTAATTCTTCTTCATCTACTTCAAACTCATCATCCTTAGGTTCATCAGAATTAAAATATTCTTCATCAAGTTCTCTGTATTCAGCATTTCTAGCGCTTTTTCGAGGTTGTAACATTTCATCCGCCCTAGATGCTTCTTCAACCATCCTCCAAGTAAGCCCCGAACCCTGCTCTTCTTCTTCACCATCACCAGAGTCACCACCCTCAACAATCCATCCTTGTGCATTAGTAGCATCTTTTGCTTGTAAGACATCCAATTTCAAATACTTCTCCCTTTTGTGCTTGTTCTTCAACTTGGCATTTGATAGTAGTGAAAGGATGTTAAGGAAATCAGGCAATGTAAACAACAATTACCAAGGAAATCAAATCCGGGTATTCTTTAATATGATAAGTAATCAAGGAAAACAAGAGTTCTTAGCAATTTCGAGCTTGCTAGACTCCTCTTACAATTTTGCCAAAAAACAGTCTCCCTCCACACACGCCTCACACCTTCATTTAACTAACATCTAGTAACAAATTGCAAAACAGCATAACAAATCAAATATTGCCACCTGGCATACAATAAGTGCTAAATAAGTTTCCTATTTTCTGTCAGTTAAGCATTGGTTCCATCTTCTCCTTCATTTTGGTCCATCTGTAGTCTCAGGCCCATAAGCACTTAGCCCATCAGCTAGCTCAGGTCCATGTTCCCGTTCTGCTGCTATGGCTTCTCTATTGCTACCCTTCTGATTTGTACTGGTTCACTTCTGCCTTCTGGTGTAAACATGCGCTATAGGCCTATCAACAGTTCCCTTCAAATTAGCAACCTTGTCCTCAAGGTTGAAAGCAGGGAATTGTTTATCAATTACCTCTGCCATTTCCCAACTTTGATCGCAGTCAGGTAGATGTTTCCATTTGATCAACACTTCGAACCTCCCATCAACAAGCCTACGAATCTTTTTGACCGTTTCAGGTACTACTTCTAATTCCATGTCTTTATTAAGGAAGTGAGGCAGTGGTTGGCTTGAAGGGATAGTGGCATTCTCAGTTACTGGAAACTTGGCTGCTTTAAGCTGTGACACATGAAATACAGGATGAATCAAAGCTTCTGGAGGCAATCTCAATCTATAGGCTACCTCACCAATTTTTTCTTCAATTGGAAACGGACCGTAATACCTAGGGCTGAGCTTTTCATTGGGACGCTTAGCCAACGATTTGAATTTGTAAGGCTGAATTCTTAAAAAAACCAATTCTCCAGGCTGGAAGTGTACGTCTCTCCTCTTCTTGTCAATCCTCTGTTTCATTCGATTTTGGGCCACCTTCAAATTATCCTTTAGTAACTCCAGCATCTCATTTCTTTCCCTCAATAACACATTCACTTCCTCTACCGACGAGATTTCATCACTGAACTTCAACAAAACTGGTGGTTCGTAACCGTATAATGCTTGAAAAGGTGTCATCCCTGCTGATATGTGGAAAGTTGTGTTGTACCAATACTCTGCCCACACTACCCATCTAATCCAGGTTCTTGGCTGCCCATTTGTGAAGCACCTCAAATAATCTTCCAAACATCTGTTAACAACCTCCGTCTGTCCATCGGTTTGAGGGTGATAAGCAGAGCTCATCTTCAATTTGGTGTCTGCTAACCTAAACAACTCTTTCCAAAAATGACTAACAAAAACTCGATCTCTGTCCGAAACAATGGAGCAGGGGAATCCATGTAACCTCACGATTTCTTTTAAGAACAGAACTGCTACTTCCTTGGCTGTATAAGGGTGGCCGAGAGGTACAAAATGGCTATATTTGGTCAAACGGTCCACCACCACCAAAATCGTGTCACAACCGTGGATCCTAGGCAACCCACTAATGAAATCCATAGAAATATCCTTCCATGGAGTCTTGGGGATAGGTAAGGGTTGAAGAAGCCCTTGAGGACTAAGTGTAGAGTATTTCACTTTCTGGCAAACCTCACAAGATGCTACAAACTTCTTAATTTCCGCCTTCATTCCCTCCCAAAATAAAACCGATGAAATCCTTTTGAGTGTTCGCAGGTAGCCCGAATGTCCCCCTTGAGGAGTACAGTGAAACTCTTTCAACAACACTGGAATTCTTGGAGATGTGCTCGGCAGTACTATTCTGCCCTCATGCATCAGTATCCCTCCTTGAAGAGAGTAGGGTGGTTTGCTATGTGGGTCAAGAACCAAGTTTTGGATTATACTTCTCAAATGGGGGTCCCTTTGCATCTCGTCTTGGAACTCAGTAATAGTGGGACAGGAAGCGATAGATAAAGCCGTGAATTGATGCAGCACACTTTTTGAACAACTTTCTGCCAAATTAGCCTTCCTTGAAAGTGCATCCGCTGCTTTATTTTCTAATCCAGATTTATGTTGGATCTCAAAGTCGTACCCCAACAACTTCACCAACCATTTCTGTTGTCCTTCCGTAATAATCTTCTGATCTAGTAAGAATTTCAGGCTGCTTTGATCGGTTCTTACTGTAAATCGTCTGCCCAACAAATATGGTCTCCATTTTTCAATTGCTAAAACCATGGCCATCAACTCCTTTTCATACACTGACTTGGTCTGAGCTCTTGAAGATAGGGTGTGGCTCCAATAGGCTATGGGGTGGCGTTCTTGCATCAAAACAGCCCCTAGTCCATAACCCGATGCATCTGCTTCAACAATGAATTTTTTGGAGAAATCAGGTAAGGCTAATACAGGTACACTTATCATAGCCAGCTTGAGGGCATTGAAAGCTAATGTAGCCTCATCACTCCATTGAAAACAGTTTTTCTTGAGAAGTTGTGTCAACGGTGCGGCTATCCGTCCATATCCCTTCACAAAGCGCCGGTAGTAACCCGTGAGCCCAAGGAAACCCCTTAGTTCTTTAATACTCTTTGGTATGACCCATGATGCCATACTTTCTATTTTGGATGGATCCGCAGCTACTCCTTGACCAGATATGATATGACCCAAATATTCGACCTTGGGTTGAGCAAATGTACATTTTTTGACATTTACCACTAGCCGATTCTTCGACAATACCCTGAAGGCAGTCCGCAAGTGCTCCACATGAGCCTGCAAGTTTTCACTAAACACCAAGATATCGTCAAAGAAGACTAATATAAATTTACGAAGGAAAGGGCGAAAAATATCATTCATCAAAGCTTGGAATGTAGACGGGGCATTCATTAACCCAAAGGGCATAACCAGGAATTCGTAGTGTCCTTCGTGGGTCCTGAATGCTGTCTTCTCAGTATCCTCCTCTTTTACTCGGATTTGGTGGTAACCAGATTTTAGATCAAGCTTTGTGAAGAGTTTTGCACCATGTAACTCGTCCAATAATTCTTCGATGACTGGGATGGGATATTTATCTGGTATTGTCAACTTGTTCAAGGCTCGGTAGTCAACACATAACCTCCATCCGCCATCTTTTTTCTTTACCAATAACACCGGACTTGAGAAAGGGCTGTTACTTCTCTTTATAATCCCTGCAGAAAGCATATCTTTGATTATGCTCTCTATCTCATTTTTCTGATAATAAGGGTAGCGATAGGGTCTTATGTTAGGCGGGTCAGCCCCTTCAACCAAACGTATGTGATGGTCCTGTTTCCTCTCGACTGGTAACCCCTCTGGGTCCTTGAACACTTCCGAAAATTCTGTTAATATTGCCTTTATTTCAGTAGGAATGCATCTATCCTTGTGTAACTCGACAACATCACTGAGCCCAAATTGGATCATAAACCCCTTATCACCCCCTTCCACCGACCTCATCAAGCTTTTGAAAGATACCAGAGTTTTTGATAGGGCCGGATCCCCCTGCCATGTTATAACCTGACCCTCGAAAACAAACTTCATGGTTAATTTTTGGAAGTTGGTGGATATATCTCCTAAGGACTGTAACCAGGCTACTCCCAAAACAGCATCTGCCGTGCCTATCTCAAAAGAGTGAAAGTCCTGCTTCAATGTAAACCCTTGTACTGTCAATAGTACATCCTTATAAACTCCCCTGCCCTGGACGCATACACCATTTCCCATTTGAACTCCAAATCTTCTCGAGTCATCGACACATATTTCTAATTTCTCAGCTAGATTGGGAGAAATAAAATTGTCTGAAGCTCCACTATCCACTAAGACCACAACTTCTAACCCATCAATTTCCCCCTTGACCTTCAACAAACTGTTTTCAGAGGAAAACCCTAAAATGGTTTGAAGTGACAGGGCTAGCGTCTCACCTTTAAGTTTGTCCATTTTGGTCCCTGATTCTGTATTGAGCTGAAAAAGGGCCTGCTCTTCCTCTACTTCATCCTCTTTCATGGGCGATTCCTTGAGGGTTTCCTCTCCGTCATCGGTTGTCACTATCAATCCATTGAACCGACGATTCTTACAGCGGTGACTATGATGAAATTTCTCATCGCAGTAAAAGCAGAGTCCCTGCTCACGCCGCCGTTGAGCCTCCTTTTCGGATAATCGCCGTATGTTATCTCGACGAAGAGGGTTGGTTTGGGTCTCACTTGACTTTGTATCCCTATCTGTTTTAAAATAAACTGGGTTTATATTATCCACCCGACCCAGATCAACAGCCCTCGTCGACCCGGTCTTCTGACCAGTATCTAAGATTCTACCCGGCCCATCTCCATTAAATACCCCACGAGTAAGACCCACAAGAGCTCGTGTTTTGCTCTTCAACTCCTTCGCACGGTCAATGGCGTCATTCTTCTCTTCGATTCGTTGCGCTCTCTCCATCACACCAGTAAGGTCGAATGAGGGATATAACCGCAGCTTAGCCTTAATCTCATCTTGTAAACCATTCATGAACACCGCAATAAGCATTTCGTTACCCAGATCCAACAATGGTGCTGAAAGCTGCTCAAAGTCCTCCCTGTACGCGGCCACTGTACCAGTTTGTCGTAGGGCTAATAGTGTCTCGTATCCACTACCCTCTTGTGAGTTTCGAAATCTATCCAGTAAGGCAGATTTGAAACGGACCCAAGAGGTTATAGGAGTCCTTGCATCCACCCATTGGTACCAACTCAAAGCTCGGCCCTCCAAACAAACAGCTGCCGATTGCACCTTCTCCTCTGGTGCAATTTAGTTTATGTTGAAATAGCGCTCCACTCTAAACAACCAACCATAGGGGTCGGTTCCCGCGAATATTGGTAATTCTAACTTTCTCCAAGGGGGGTCGCCCTTATATCCACTGGGTGTATTTGAAGTAGTGAAGAGAGGGGCTGATGCTTCACCATCAACCCTCTCTTTTCCCTTGTCATTCCTTTTCACCATCTCGATCAAGTCATACAACGAATTTTTCATTTCAGTGATATCGGTTTTCACTGCAGCAACTTCCTTCTCCAATGCTTCTGTGAGTGCCTCCATTTTCGGTTTGGCCATTTCAGAATCGTAGTGCTCTGATACCAATTTGATAGTAGTGAAAGGATGTTAAGGAAATCAGGCAATGTAAACAGCAATTACCAAGGAAATCAAATCCGGGTATTCTTTAATATGATAAGTAATCAAGGAAAACAAGAGTTCTTAGCAATTTCGAGCTTGCTAGACTCCTCTTACAATTTTGCCAAAAAACAGTCTCCCTCCACACACGCCTCACACCTTCATTTAACTAACATCTAGTAACAAATTGCAAAACAGCATAACAAATCAAATATTGCCACCTGGCATACAATAAGTGCTAAATAAGTTTCCTATTTTCTGTCAGTTAAGCATTGGTTCCATCTTCTCCTTCATTTTGGTCCATCTGTAGTCTCAGGCCCATAAGCACTTAGCCCATCAGCTAGCTCAGGTCCATGTTCCCGTTCTGCTGCTATGGCTTCTCTATTGCTACCCTTCTGATTTGTACTGGTTCGCTTCTGCCTTCTGGTGTAAACATGCGCTATAGGCCTATCAGCATTAAAGGAAACAAAAACAAGATTGTTTAGTCGATTCACATATAGTCTATTCCTTTTCTTCATGTGAATCTACTTAAATAATTAAATAAATCAATTAATATTAATAATTATAAAATAAAATAATCAAATATTTAGCTAATGTTAAATATTTATCCCCTAAAAAATGCTCCAATTTTGTTTGTACTCCGTTGAACTAGTGGTTAATGAAAGTATCATTTTTGCCGTTTTTAGCAAGTTAGTTGTTTGATGTCCATATGTACACCACCATGAAACTACAAATTAACATAAATAGTTTGAATGAAATATAATAAATCTTATAAATTTTGCAAAATAATTCAAAAGAATACTTTGTTTATACCTGGATTAAAAACATCAATCGATACCCGACATGCTTTGGCCGCCATTTCTTTACCAAAAGCTTTATCTTTTGTCTTATACGAAGCCAACTCCTCATTTATCACCTTACTTTGCATTACAATGTCATTGGGGAAGAAATCCTCCTCAACCGTAAACACCTCATCCATTACATTCACATCGTACTCAATACTTGTATCCTTATAGTAGTAGCAAGGATTTAATAGATAAGCAACACAATGCAATAGAGTATCAAGCCGACCCTCAATTTTACTATCAATAATCTCCAAGATTGGCCGATAATTACTCTCAATATTGTTCAGTGCATCCTTTATCTCTTCTTTTGCATTATTTAGCTTTCCATATACAAAACCCATGGATGGCTTTCTATCCCCATCAACTAATCGAAGCACCCTCACCAAAGGTGCAAACACCTTCAAACATTGGGTTACCCCATTCCAAACGAGACACTCATCATTGTGGAAAATGCAACTTTCCCTTTAGCTTGCTTCGACCATATGCACTCATCCCATTCTGTGCTAGCAAACATGGTTCGCAAACTTTCTTTTTTCTCGATCAAACTTTGTAAGGTTAAGAAAGCTGAGGCAAACCTACTCCCGGTCTAACTATGTCCCTCTGTTTTGTAAACGATCTCATCATGGACAAAGTCTTGTGATGGGCATACACGAAAATGGTGAAAGCCTTGGCACTATCAATGGTTTTTTTGTACCTCGGCAATTTCCCAATACTTTCAAGCATGAGGTTTATGGTGAGAGTAGCACATGAACTCCAAAAAATATTTGGCATCTTCGCCTTCAACAACTTTGCCGCGGCCATATTGTCTGAGGCATTGTCTGTTACCACTTGAACCACATTTTCCGCCCCCACTTATTCAATAGCTGTCATAACATACTCATAAATGTGCTCAACAGTATGCGCCACATCGAAATTTTCCTTGGAAGAAAGGAAAGTGGTATCAATTATGCACTTAATACACAAATTCATTATACTTCTCATTTTCCTATCACTCCAAGCATATGTAATGATAGAACACCATTCTCCTTCCACTCCTTCTCATGTTGTAGAAAAACTTTAACATTTTCAATTTCTTCTTTCAATAATGGCTCCCTCAATTCATATTAGCTAGGACCTTTGAAACTCGGTCCAAATTGACCAACTGCTTCCATCATCGCTATCCAGCTATCATTGTCAATGGCATTGAATAGAATACCAGATTCATAAATCCACCTAGCAACAAATCGCTTCACATTATGTCTTTTCTTTAAAAAGTGTTTCATTAATATTTTGTTGCCGCATTGTTTTACCATCACTAGCTGAAGAATCATGAGTTACCTCTGTCCATCTATCTAAAGGCCCGCGATGCCGGGGGGGTCTTGAATCTAACCCTTCTTCTATTTCACGAATTTCTTCTTCTTCTTCATCGCCCCCAATATTCACTCCTTGCCTTATCTCACTAACATGCTTCTCTTTTCTTTTCTTTTTATTTCTTGCCTCCAAAATGGCTTGTCTACACTTCTCTTGATCTTCTTTACTGGACTTTAGAAATTTTGCAACATTTCCCGATATATGTCCAATATGTTCTTTCATTCTGTAAACTCCATAGGAATTTTTTTTGAACATAACTTGCATTTGACTTTATCTAAGTTATTCGGATCCACTAAAGCCCCATACTCCCATCCAACATCATTTGAGTTCTGTTTAAGAACCAGACTACACTCAAATGTCAAAATAAATATAATATATAATGAAAATATGAAATATACTAAATCTAGATCTTATATTATATAATATAATATGAAAAATAATTCAAATTTTCAATTGAATACTTAGTAGTACTAAATAATTTTTTTTTTTATTAAGTAATTAGTTATTAACTACTAATAAACACTCAAATGTCGAAATAAAAATAAATTAAATACTTATCATATTTACTATTTAGGGTAATAAGATTTTAGGTCAAATAACAAAATAAATATAATAAATCACTTCTCTACCATGACCCATGAACCAATTAGTATTGACTAAAGTTTGGGAAAAAAAATAATTTGTTTACCTTATAAAGTTGGAAAGCAGAGGCGCAATGAGAGAAAAGAGGGCACGTTGGACTCTGGGGAGAGAGTGAAAAAAAACGCAAAGTGAAGTGTGAAGAAGAAGAAGACGCGGCTGGGCAGAGATGAAATGAAGAAGAATACTGAAAAATATCAAAAAAACAAATCCTTTTACCGTGATTTTTTTAACCTATCCCCTAAAACGACGACATTTTGGGGGTATTATTAACCTCCAAAACGAGTGGGGTTGGAAAAAAAGCGCCGAGTCTCGGCACCGACGCTCGGCGCATACGCGGCCGATTTCACTCCGACGACTGCATCCCGCGCCTACCTCCACCGATCCGGTGGTAATCGCACGAGCGAAAAAGCGCCGCGTTTTCGAACTCAGCTAGATATTAGTTCTATTAAACTGACTGTTGGAACTGATTACACTTGGTGAGACTTTCTCTGTGTCAAGACAGGTAATCTAAAATTCCCCATGTTGACATTTTGATTTCTTGGAATTCATATGTGAGATTGGTGGAAAAATCTATACAAGTCTCTCCATTTCTCCATACTGTTTGATGTGATTCAACCCTCTTGTTAAGCATTATTGTGTAGCCTCATAACCTTAAAGATTCATCTTACTAACACTAACTCTAGTTTTGAGGTTGCTCTTTGAAGGCTGCAACATCTAGGTTTTAGTTGTGGAATCAAAATAGTCACTGATCTCTTCCCTAGTGGACGCATTAGCCATAGTTGGAAATTGGTTAGACAAGTTTTGCTGTTTTGGTTTAAATAATGCTGGTAGTACCACTCTTCAATCATGTCATTTGTAATGTGATTTTTTTATGGATGTGTGCATGAATTTGACCTCAATATTATTGTCTCTTGTTTGTGTCAAGTCATATTTCTTTACTGACTACTACTGATTACCTATAGCTGCATTCAGTTTTGGACTATTCATTATTCATCATTGACAATTGACGAGGTGAAGTTCTTTTTTTTTTTTTTGCTATACATGTGTCGATTTTCCTAGGCGTACAGATCGTGCATGTCTTTGTCAAAATTTCCTATGCTCAGTCACATTTGCATGTCTTTAATATTTGTCTTGCTTGTGAAATGGTATTCGACCAATCATGGTTGTATGCACAGCGAAGATACATGGCAATTGATTCAGAACTTGATGACTATATATTACTGTTGCAAATTATGATGGTTTATTTTCATTTGCTTCATCTGCACAGAAATGACATCTGGCGAGTGGTTGTGTAATGATGCATGTCTTTTTCCTTTATTTTATTTGCCAGGACTAGAAGGGATGATTCATTTGCGAGTTCACCTGAAAGCCTCACTCTCACGTGTGCCTGCATCCAAATATCAGATTGGAAGTTCTGTTTAGACTCTTTGTCTGCCCTCGTTTTCCGTATCTTGTGGTGACGGGAACTTAAATGGGAGGGCTGTTTGTTCATGCAAATGTAGGCAGGGGTAGCTTAACATAATTTGTTAGGAATTTTACAAGAATCGAGTTAAATTGCACTGTTATTTTGCCCTCAGCGGATCTGGAAATATAACGTAGTACATGCTGCCTGCTTATCCGCTACAATATGTAATATCTGGATCAGGGACCTTTCACTAGTGGTGTTTGTACTTGTGTGGTTTTCCAAATTTCCCATCTAATTTTACCTAAATGGGCACACTCCATTCTGCATGAGAAATGTTGTCGCTTCTTCGGAAGCCCGTTTGACACCTGAGCATGGACTTTCAAAGTTCTAAGCACACTCAAGGGGCGGCCCGGGCTCGGATATTGCCCAGTACGACTTGGGGCCAGATGATGTCTGGTTGGGCTTGATCTGACTGGGTGTTTTAAAAAATGAATTTTTATTTTTGGAAAAAAAATATTTTAGTTTTTTTTTTTTATTGTTTTAGTTTTTTTTTTTTAAATAAAGAATTTTAAGAATTTAGCTATAAATATATATTAAGAGTAAAAATTAAATTAGTATAATTCAAAAAATATTTTTTATTCATAAAAATAAGTTCAAATGCCTAAATTTGGCCCGGGCTTGTGCCCTAAAAAAGGCTTTTCGGTCAAGTTAAAGCCCGTCAGCCTGAATCAGACCGGAGATGTGTGTTTTTCCGTCACTTCTTGTGGATGCGAGCGTGCTCTCTCATGCCTACAATCTGCGGTGCTTCCTCACTAGAAATATCCATATTCTGCTAACCGTTTTTGGTGTATGGTGCCTGCTCTCTCATACCTACAGTCTGGTGTGCTTCGTCACGACAAATATCCATATTACTTTTTTTTTTTTTAAAAGATGAAGTTCATTCATATATGAAGACATTATAAAGATATAATTACAATGCCATAATAGCTCGAATACAATCTTAGGATGCCCTAAGACTCAAACTAAGTTAGGATAAATCCTAACAAATAAAAACAATATATATATATATATTATGAGTTTCCCGTAACTAACAGGAATATATATTCACACATAAAACTACTAAGGTACAAGAGGAATTACGGGATCGGTATGTCCCCACCTCAGCCGCAATGCAAAGTCGGTGACTATACAATCCTAAGTAGAAGTGAATCAACATGATACATATATTTTACATAATACTTTTACAACATATAATTAATTTAATACATAACAAATAATAGATAAATGAGCCAATACAAAAATCTCGGAAAACATCGTAGAACTCTAATATTCGCCCGTAGAGTCAGATCTATCCATTTTGCCGGTATAAAATCTTTTATACATTGAAGAAAAGACAATTATTCCTGCAAGGAAAAAAAACCATTCATATAGTGGATCCACATAACAAAATAGATCTAGGAAACAAAATCCACACGAGCAAAAAAAACAAGTGGAGAAAAGCTATCGGCAGCCTATAAAACAAAACCATAAAAAACAAAAGAAACAGAAGATGGGGAAAAGAAGACAAGAAGAAACCAGATCTGGAGAAAGAAGCAAATAAAAGGAGGGGAAGGAGAAAAGTAGAAGGGAAAAAAAAAAAAAAGAATGAGATGAAGAAATGAGAAAAAGATTGAAAAACAGGGGGAAGAAGGGATGTGGAGGAGAGAAATAGAGAAATGATTTTCAGTAGAGTCGTCAAAAGGCTGCCGCCGACCACAAGAAGGGAAGGGTCGGCGGCAGAAAAGCAAAAAAGTAGAGTTTTGGTTCAGTGCGTTTTTAAAAGATACATGGTTAAAGGATAAGAAAATTACACATTTCGGATTTAGAGTTGAAGGAAATAGATCTTAAAAACGACCGTTATGGTAATCTGTTCTGTAATCAACACAACTTTTTCCCTAGTTTAAAATAAACCTTTTTTGGTACTGCACGAAATATCCCTAGTTTTATACCTCTCAATTAACATGATAAATGTAATTCTTTTGCGAAAATGAATTCTGATTCAAGCGGTAATCAGCAGACCTCTAAAAATACATTTCTAATTTTAGATCCTTGGATTACAAAGCATACCAATGGTAAGAATTTAATGGATGAAATGACTAAATTTTTAATTTTTTGTTTTTTTTAAATCATCAACATAGTCAAAAACCGAATTTTTCCATGCAACCATGAATTCCTAGCAAATTTCAAAAGTTGTTGCCCTGTTCGTAGAGCTCCATCTGGATAGTTTGTGTTGGGGCAATTCCTTATTTGTAAATTTCACTTCAATTCAAAGGACATTGATATTAGTGGTATTATTTCCCTATAGGTATGTATTGATGTTTTTGAGTGTTGATTATGTCTCAATGGCAACTCAAACCCGAAACTGATTTTTCCCTATATAGTATGTAGAGATTCGCTTATAACTTGAGTTCTGAGAATCAAAATCAAGATCCGTAAATTAGACATAAAATGGATAATTCTACCAAAATATTAGCTGAAGACCTGTTACCAATTAATTATAGTAAAATTTCAAATTTAGTTTTTGTGCAGTGACAAATTATTTAGAACGAGCAAAATTGGTTATCCTTCTGCCATTCTCCGACTTATGTAACTCTGCCTCGAACTCCATTAAATTCATAGGAATCCAAAACCTCCTAATTTCCTACTGGGGTTTATATTTATGCGTAACATATTTACGTACTTATGAGATTTTTTGAATTTCTTACATTACAAACTTTAACGAAAAATATTTATTTGTAGATTTGTCTAGTGATCTTCCACCAGACACAACGTGATTTTGGCGCTTTGGATAAATATATACAGTGAGTGGATACTTTATTTTTTAAAAATTGATTTCTCAATTTTCAATTACGATATTATAAGAATTTTGATGATACTTGGAATTTGATTTACTTGAGATATCCTGAATTCTTTGGTTACGTTTTGAGAATTATTTTACTTGAGACATTTTAAATGTGTTGGCTACGACTTGAGTATTTGAGATATTTTTGATATGATAAGATTTATTTGAGCTTGAGATATGCTTTAAGATGATATGATTTTGGATGGTTTATGGATTCTTACCTTTAAGAGATGATTTTGATGTTTTACGAATTTTTATTTTAAGAGATGACCTTCATGATTAATGAACTTTTATTTTGAGAGATGATTTTAATAAAGATTGGGGTCAAACCCGATCTCAGAGTATTGTGGAAGGCCATGTGGACATGTGTAGATACAGATTCGAGATAAGAGGGATGGCGATACGTAATGTCCTAGATCTCCAAACTCAGAGTAAAGATTCAGAGCCTGACTAACGGTGAATCCCTATCTGTCGAGATGTATTTTGGTTGACAGTGATACACCACGAGCCAAAATACCAGAGTTTCTCAGGAACATTTATTTGTTATGGTTGGTGCTCGGAGTGCCAATCTGGATCGTATTTATGTCCGATTCATGAATACAAACAATTTCTTTTTCCATAATATTACTTATTTATGGTGGTACTTCTTGCTTTTATATACATATTCGATCTAATTATGATTAGATTGAAACTAAATATGATTTAGTGATATGTATATATTAGACAAAGACCCGATAATATATTTTGTAGTGCATAGTTACAAATTAGTTTGTGATTGACATTGGGAAATGTCACTACTAGAAGTATATTATCAAATAAAGTTCCTGGTCAATATTTACTAACACGGGTCGGTTAGTAAAATCCGTTGAGACCAGTACTGTTGGATAATATGACCCATAGCGTCACTATTTGTACAGATCATAGTGTTGTTGTACAAATTAACTATGTGACAAGGAAATTGCACTCTCATCATTGTGATTAGATCACCTTAGATATATAAATGAAGAGAGGTCCCTATGATTAGTTCCTGGATTGAGAATGATATGAGACAGTATCAGTCCACGAAGATTAATCATTAAATATCCCTAGCCGGAGTATTATCGAGACTGGACATCGATAATGCGGAATAGGCTAGTATTGCACTTGTGCGCGTTGTGAGGGCACAACATGATAGTTCTCATATATATAAGTATTGGATACTTATGCAAGTGCGATAGGAGGTTGTGTTTCACCGATGGTACGGGAAACAGCTTCGCTCTAGATAGACCCCTCGGAATCCCATTGGTATTATGACTATGTGTCTATGGGAGTCCGACATCAGGGTAGGTGTGTATGGTCTTAACCTGAGACTTGCACCGCTAATGCTTACGACAATCAATATACTTTAGTTGAGGTCGTCCAGGACTCTAACCGGTTCTGTGTACGCCAATGCTGGGCATATTGAGAATCATAGAGTATTGGGTGTGATGTCAAGACGGAAGTATCACTCCAGTCATAGTGGAGATGATGTCACGCAGGATACGGTATTAGTGCTCTTAAGTGCTGGCCGGCCCTCGGGATATTATGACAAGGTCATGTATATCCGATTATAGAGACTAGTTACCAGACATCCGACATGTGCTTCGGACGGGGCAGACACTTATCCAGCCCCAGCCTTAGCACGTGACTATCCGATACTGGGCCGATATACACAATACTTGGTATACTACGCTTGATATAGATCTTAAATATTCTTAGATGAATATGACCGGAGAATTCGATAGACTTGGTGCTTTGCTAGGAGTCGGCCTTATCTCGTAAATCGGTAGAACGTAGTACTTGGTACGTACGTGATTCGGATACTCCGACGACCGTATTTACTGCCGAATTATCCGGGGATCTCATGGGTCGCTTCCCAATAATCCACCGATGACGTATGACTCGCACTCTTAAATAATCTGGGATTATATAGAGAGAGAGAGAAAATTAATCTAGGATTAATTACGGAGATATTTCATCTAGGATAAAATATCGTCTAAAGAGAGAGAATGATTAATTTGGAATTAATCGGTAAATTAATATATTCGATATATTAAATGAAATTAGATTTCGACGCGGAATTAAAATTAGATTTTAATTCGGGCAAACGAATTAATTTAGAATTAATTCGTTAGCGACGTGAATAGTGAATTCGCTAGGCGTAATCATTTAATTACGACGCAACGGAAAATTCGCTAATTAGGAATTAGCGAACCCGAGCCCGAGTGTGATTGCGAGCGCATTCGTATTTCGAATTCGAGTGCGGCAACGCAAGTCACATCAAGCGTCAAATCATTCGTCACATCAAGCGTCAAATCAAATGTCACTTTGAGTGATGTGATTGATTGATGTGATTGATTGATTGAAAGACTTACATCACTTTATTAAAGTGACAATGAATAGTTGATGTGTGTGGTTGAAATAGTGAAAGTTGGTGGGAGTATTTACCATTTTATTTATTTGATTTATTATTTGGTAAATGCTTTTTGTATATTTTATGGAAAAATATATAAACCTTTTTGGAAAAGGTTTTACCAACCAATTACACAACTTTTACACACATTCATCTCTTTCCATTTTCTATCAACTCTCTCACGCCCAAAGCTTGAAAAGCTCACTGGTTTGGAATCAATTTTGGCGTGACTTTGAGGGAAGCAAGAGTGAGTTTTTGTGGCAAAAACTCAAGTGCTAGCACACTTACGGAACATGCGAAGGTGGTAGGGAGGTTCACCCATGAGCCGGGATCCGTCCGACGAAGCTTGGAGCTCCGTTTCACAGCTCAAAATTCTGAAATGGAGGGCAGTGAACTGCCAGCAGTGGGCGTCCTTGGCAGTGAGCAAAGTGGCTTCATTCGTCTTCAAATCGTCTCAACCGATCGATGTGAGTATTCCGCTACCTCCGTTGATGTGTTCACACATGTTTTTTCATTGCTTGTTTGATCTGGGGACCTAAACAAACCTAACAATGGCATCAAGAGCTATAGGTTCAAGCATGAAAATGTAGGGCTTAAAATTTGGGTAAATTGATTTTGAGCATGATTTAGTTAAATTGTTTGATTGAGCATGTTTAAATGATGTTGAATTGAAGTTTGATTGGATCAATTTCATGAAAATTGATTTGGAATAATTTCCCCCAAAATATTGATGTTGGCCGAATGTGATGGATATTTGGAAATCTTGGATTTTTTCATTTTAATTCATTGGATGAGTTATAATGATGTAGGATGATGTTGATTTGAGATTGAATTGGATTTAATTTTGAATTGGATAAAAATCCCCAAATACTTACCTTGGCCGAATTAATAATGCCCTTTAAAGTCTTGGATTTTTGATTTTTGAACATTAGATGTATTGGAAATCATTCGGGAAGTTAATTAGATGTCGATTATGGAATTATTGGATTAAATTCAAATCGGACAAAATTACCTTTGGCCGAGACTTAGAAGCATGTAAAATGGGTTTGATTTTTTCATTTATGTGTTGGACATGTGATAATGATAATGAACATGATTAATTGGACTAATTTCATGTTTTGGAAATATTGATTTGGGTGATTAATCATGTAATGCACTTTAGGTAATTAAATTGCGAAATTGAATTGTGTAATTTAATGAATTAGGCCTTTAAATTGGATTTGGGCTTATTATGTTGTAATTGGGCCTATTGGGCTTGATTTTATCAAGTTGGGTTTAGGCCAAATGGATTGGATCCAATTGGGCCCAAAACCACTACCATAAAACCCAAATGCAACTTATAAACCTTTAAAGTTTAATTGGGCCTAATGGGCCTAAATTGATTTCTGGGCTTATGGGGTTACTCCTTGATTGGGCTTTGGTTGCCGAAGCCCACGCCTTAAAGAAATTAATGAAAGCCCATTAGACTTGAATTGAATTGACGTTGGATGTTAATCGGGCTTTGAGTCCCGACGCGATTAAATTTGGAATTTAAGTCGAAAAGGTTTATTAAATAAAGTGTAATATTTAATTTGGAATTGAATAGTGAATTAGTATTAAATACATATTAAATTAGATTTAATGTTGTAGTTTAATTTAATTCATGAATTCGTACTTTGAGTACTTATTCGCAAAAACGAGTTTGACTCGAGCAAAATCAAATCGTTGTTTGAACATTGGATGATCACATAATTATCAGATTAATTAATTTGATTAGATTGATTGATAGCATGCTTATGTGTGAATACGTGGTTGTGATGAATGAATAATGTATATCGGATGGATATTAGTCGGGTGGGGCAATTTTGGAAATTGTTGTAATAAATTCGATTTATTAAATTGGACCCGCGTGTCCAGCCTTATCACCTCTATTCTCTTTGTATTCTCTTCTCACCTATTCCTCTCAATGTAAATGAGGTTTCTTTAGAAGTGTAGTGTTGAACGGGTAGAAGTAGTACAAGTGCTAGCTTGAGTGAGAAAGGGAGAGATTTGATCTAGGATCAAATGTTAAGTATCCATCCGCATATCATTATTATTTTATTTTCATATGCGCTTTATTATGTATTTAGAATGCATGTTTAAGGGTGTATGATGATGAGACCTAAACAAAGATAATTAAATTGGTAGCCAATTTGCACGCGAAAAGCCCTCATCAAATATCATGCGTCTTTTCCTTCCATTGAGTGATTCTTGCTCAAGATCCTAGATTGGCATGGGTTGTTGGCCAAAGTCAAGCCCTTGTCCGTCGAAGATGTGTTTGAATCACGAGGCTTTGTTCCATATTGGTGTCTTGTCCAAGTTTGGTTTGTTGGCCAAATCAGGACCACCTTGTCCATCGACATTGATTACGAAGCTTCCATGGTCAATGGGTCCGCGCTTGACTGGGATCATTAGGTTTGTTGTGCCAAAGCCAAGGCCTAGTTGATTCAGAGGAAAAAGGTTAGGGTATATATTGGATATATAGGCATATATAGATATATGTTTAGGACTTGGATGTCCACCTACTGGATCTAGGAATTGGATTGGATCCAATTGATCTTAGAGATCTACCTAGTTAATTATCATACAATTTGTTGGCCAAAGTCAAGATTGTGTGATATTTAACGGGATCCTAGCCCACTAGGAAACACGGTTTCCCGAGTACTCGACAGAGGGTTAGAGGCTCGACGAAAAATAGCGGGAGGCAAGAATTGAATTTGCAATATTCGTTCAATTACTCGCCATACACGCTCAAACAAATATCACTCGTCAAATATATTAAAAGTATTAGTTGGACTAATATTTAATGTTGTTTTAATAAACAGTTGGACTGTATTATAGTTGATTATATATAATTGGATTATATTAATCAATATATTTGAATTAATTAATTCAGTTTACAGTTGATTTTATAATTGGATTATAGTAATCAATGTAATTGAGGTTAATTAATTTGGATTATATTTGATTATATAGTTGGACTATTATAATCATTATAATATATAGTACCACTAATAATTGATTAAATAGTTGGACTATTGAAATCAAGAAAGAATTGAAAAGTTGGATATTTAAAATATAATCTGAGATTAAATATTTTAAATGATTTAATTTTCAAATTGGGAATAAATAATAGGTTACTTTATTTGATAAAATAACTTATTATACCTTAAGCCCAAAATTAAGCAAAATAAGTAGAGCATAAAATCTTTGGAAGATTTATGTGATGATGACTTTAGTGCTTAATTTAATATACTTGTCATAAATCTAATTTTAGATTAAGAAGTATTAAAATTGCAATTTATAATTCTTGGAGAATTAATTGACTATTCTAGAGGAGATAAAGTCAAAGTTTGCAATTGGGCATGTAGCACGAGGTGCACATCGTTTCAATATTCTAAAACCCAAGGCTTGGCCAAAAGTTTGTGAAATATTGAAAATGATAATAGACATATCCCAAAGTGACTACCATTTGGATATGGCAGACACGAAGGAATTAAAGAAAGGGCAAGGCTCTTACTTTAAAAATGATTGTCAAAGTTATGTTCACTACTAGTATTGAAATTAGATTTTAAATACTTAGTGTGGTACATAAAATATATGTATTGATGTTCAGAATCTGCTTTGAGCAGGATACTGACTTCAAGCTGAGATTGCTCTGCGAATCGGAAACGGGACGAAAGTCGTTGTTTCGACCGTAGATACCTAAGTTTAGGAACTACCCTTCGGGTGTGTACTTAAATTAGGAACTGTTATAAGGTAACTAGTTTGACTAGAGACATTATCTTTATATCAGTGTTTAATCCATTGTGGATAAACCTTTATATTTTAGAACACTAAAGTGTTTCATTATATAAAGATGATATTAAGATAAACACATTAGATGTGAATAACAGAATTTATATTTTGAATATAATCTCAAAACATATAAAATGACAAATAATTAGCTCAAACTGATTTGATCAATAGAGACTTATTTGTGGCATTGTTGTCTGTGACACAATTAAACAAGACTCGTATATCCACACTTTTGAAGAGTGGGTACTAGGACTGATTTGACTATTCAAATAAAGTCTACGAATCTAGTTTATTAGGTAAAGTACCTAAAACAATGTTTACTTGGTAATAGTGTAAGTGCCACTGATCTGTTAGCCCTATTCATGGTGAAGTTAGTGGGCCCATATCTAGCTAGGCTAGATGTGAACATGAATATTTCGTGACCTTAACGGATATGGCATCACGTTGTGGTTATGTGTTTCTTTTGAAGAACACAAATCGAAAACTATTATAGTTTCGACACGAAGTAGATAAACAGATCGACTATAGTATTATGCCGTCACGGTAAGACCGTAATGAAAATACTTAAGCAGTAAGTTTCAAACATACATGAAAGAGTATGGTATTCTTTCAGATGAGGACTCCTCCCGAGACACGTCAGTTTGACGGTGTGTCCGAACTGAAAACCGAATTTTGTTGGACATGATAAGGTTTATCACGAGTCGCTCTGAGCTATCATTTCCTTCAACAGGATATGTATTAGCAATGCAAAACTTATTAAGAATAAGGTTCCATGAAAAACTGTTTGACATATATCATATAGGATACGAAAAGGAAAGAAACATGGTTTCTCATTCCTGATAATTTGGGTATGCCAGGCATAAAGTTTGGATGATACCAAACTAGAACCCAAATTGGATAAGTGCCAATTATAGGTTATCCTAAGGGAAACCATAAGTATAGTACTTATAAATCTCACATGAGAACAATATAATTGTTGCTCACCATGCGGTTTTCCTAAGAGGAACACCGATATGCAGTGGTCAGTGGGAGGACAGTAAAACTCGATGAAAATCGGGGTAATACTGTTCAAGGCACGAAGTCCGTAATGGAACATAAATAGTTCATCAAGGATGAAATTAAACCATTAATCTTCGAATACACAAGAACCGCGTAGATCGGAGAGAATCAGAAAACAACCTAGGGTATGGGTTTCTGATCTCACCTCATAAAGATGTCAATCTTATGAGGGTATACCATCCGACTACGTTTTGAGGAAGTGATACGAGGTATCGACTCCCTATTTTGGCAAAGTGCCATGAGTGCAAAATGGATTCCATGTATAACAACTATTTTGGATACTAGTTGTTGTACCGCAAGGCATTGTGCCTATTGGTACATTAAACGTCTTCAAGGAAGACATACATGGATGGCAACATACCAACGTACAAAGCTAGGCTTGTGACGAAAAGGTATCGTTATCAACATTGTGTTGATTACGGTTCAACCTTTTACCTATTGCCATGGTAAATCCATTTTGATAATGCTTGCTGAGATACTGCATATTTCATTTATGAAATGTGTCAGTTAAAGATCAAAATCGCTTTCCTGAAAAGGAAACCGTTTAGAGGATGCTTACAACATCCTGACGATGTTGTATAACCGACAAACAAGGTTTGCGGGTTATTCGATCCATGTTTGGATTGGAGCAAGCATAAGGTTCTTGGAACTGTCGTTTTGAAATAATCATAATGGTTTATGATTTGACTCAAAACGAAATGATTCTTGTGTATATAAGGAGGTTAGTGGGAGCGCACTGACAAGGAAATTCCCATAAAGCAATTGGTGAAAGCTTGGCTTCATAGAAATTCTCCGTAGAATTCTGGGGAGTAACAACCTTAATTCAAGGAATAAAGATCTACTAGGATAGATTTGGAGTTGTTAACACTCTCTGAGAAATTGTACATTTAAAATGTACTTGATATGGTGTCTCATACGCTTTGAGCATATGGAGTCACAATCAGATCAATCCAAGTGTTAGTCACTGGATTGAAATTAAGAACATCTGTTAGTATCTTAGAGAACTAAAGACGATGTCTAAAACTATGGAGAAGGAGAACTTGAAGTGAATGGGATCACTGCTGCAAGTTTCCAAACAGTTAAATACTGCGGTACTATAAAGTTTGAATAACGGGACAGTGAGCTGGAATCTTCCGAGCAAGATACTGTTGCCGAATAAACAACAAATGCGGATTATTGATGCAGCTGAGGCTGCAATAGAAGCCATTTGGGTCGATAATAAATCAAATTAGATTAGATATAGTTCTGTTAGCAGCTGAGCTAGGCGTCAGCACAAGGCTAAAGAATTAAAGGTCTCATCGACGATCCAGATATATACTTCTATATTCATCTGATTCGTTCGGATCATACATCGTGGCGATGTGGTGATCGTATAAATCGCGTCAGACGATAATCATGGAAATCCGCTGACGAAAACCTTTTCTCAGCAATTTGAGCGAACCGTACATAGTTCGGGTGTAGGACACTTGAGTGACTGGCTATGTGCCAAGTGGGAGATTGTTGGATAATATGACCCATATCGTCACTATTTGTACAGATCATAGTGTTGTTGTACAAATTAACTATGTGACAAGGAAATTGCACTCTCATCATTTGTGATTAGATCACCTTAGATATATAAATGAAGAGAGGTCCCTATGATTAGTTTCCTGGATTGAGAATGATATGAGACAATATCAGTCCACGAAGGATTAATCATTAAATATCCCTAGCCGGAGTATTATCGAGACTGGACATCGATAATGCGGAATAGGCTAGTATTGCACTTGTGCGCGTTGTGAGGGCACAACGGCATAGTTCTCATATATAAGTATTGGATACTTATGCAAGTGCGATAGGAGGTTGTGTTTCACCGATGGTACGGGAAACAGCTTCGCTCTAGATAGACCCCTCGGAATCCCATTGGTATTATGACTATGTGTCTATGGGAGTCCGACATCAGGGTAGGTGTATTGGTCTTAACCTGAGACTTGCACCGCTAATGCTTACGACAATCAATATGCTTTAGTTGAGGTCGTCCGGGACTCTAACCGGTTCTGTGTACGCCAATGCTGGGCATATTGAGAATCATAGAGTATTGGGTGTGATGTCAAGACGGAAGTATCACTCCAGTCATAGTGGAGATGATGTCACGCAGGATACGGTATTAGTGCTCTTAAGTGCTGGCCGGCCATCGGGATATTATGACAAGGTCATGTATATCCGATTATAGAGACTAGTTACCAGACATCCGACATGTGCTTCGGACGGGGCAGACACTTATCCAGCCCCAGCCTTAGCACGTGACTATCCGATACTGGGTCGATATACACAATACTTGGTATACTACGCTTGATATAGATCTTTAATATTTTTAGATGAATATGACCGGAGAATTCGGTAGACTTGGTGCTTTGCTAGGAGTCGGCCTTGTCTCGTAAATCGGTAGAACGTAGTACTTGGTACGTACGTGATTCGGATACTCTCCGACGACCGTATTTTACTGCCGAATTATCCGGGGATCTCATGGGTCGCTTCCTAATAATCCACCGATGACGTATAACTCGCACTCTTAAATAATCTGGGATTATATAGAAGAGAGAGAAAATTAATCTAGGATTAATTACAGAGATATTTCATCTAGGATAAAATATCGTCTAAAGAGAGAGAATGATTAATTTGGAATTAATCGGTAAATTAATATATTCGATATATTAAATGAAATTAGATTTCGACGCGGAATTAAAATTAGATTTTAATTCGGGCAAACGAATTAATTTAGAATTAATTCGTTAGCGACGTGAATAGTGAATTCGCTAGCGTAATCATTTAATTACGACGCAACGGAAAATTCGCTAATTAGGAATTAGCGAACCCGAGCCCGAGTGTGATTGCGAGCACATTCGTATTTCGAATTCGAGTGCGGCAACGCAAGTCACATCAAGCGTCAAATCATTCGTCACATCAAGCGTCAAATCAAATGTCACTTTGAGTGATGTGATTGATTGATGTGATTGATTGATTGAAAGACTTACATCACTTTATTAAAGTGACAATGAATAGTTGATGTGTGTGGTTGAAATAGTGAAAGTTGGTGGGAGTATTTACCATTTTATTTATTTGATTTATTATTTGGTAAATGCTTTTTGTATATTTTATGGAAAAATATATAAACCTTTTTGGAAAAGGTTTTACCAACCAATTACACAACTTTTACACACATTCATCTCTCTCCATTTCTTCTCCACTCTCTCACGCCCAAAGCTTGAAAAGCTCACTGGTTTGGAATCAATTTTGGCGTGACTTTGAGGGAAGCAAGAGTGAGTTTTTGTGGCAAAAACTCAAGTGCTAGCACACTTACGGAACATGCGAAGGTGGTAGGGAGGTTCACCCATGAGCCGGGATCCGTCCGAAGAAGCTTGGAGCTCCGTTTCGCAGCTCAAAATTCTAAAATGGAGGGCAGTGAACTGCCAGCAGTGGGCGTCCTTGGCAGTGAGCAAAGTGGCTTCATTCGTCTTCAAATCGTCTCAACCGATCGATGTGAGTATTCCGCTACCTCCGTTGATGTATTCACACATGTTTTTTCATTGCTTGTTTGATCTTGGGACCTAAAACAACCTAACAAGTACATGTCGTCGAGACTTGGTCCGATGGTTTATCCCAATGAACCAAGAGTCTTGGGAGACTCGTATAGACGTGTAGGTTTTTATTTGATAAACATTTAACGACTCACCAAAGATTTCCTAATAGATGGTACACCAACGTCAATAGGAATCTTCTTGAGTCGAGTAGCATAGTGGTCCTTAGACTCGAGATACCACTATGGATATATGAGATATCTTCCATACTTTGATGGGAGTCACGTCACCGATCTATTTAGATCAGACCTCCGCCTGTTCATTGGGTGCAGACTGATGCTCATGATATCATGTGAGTATCAGATAGAATCCGTCAGTCCTGTAAACAGAGCATAGGTATCATGTACGTATTTGCGATCTAGTAAATCCATGGCCGTGGTATACTTCAGAAGCGAGTTTCGAGTGTTATTTAGAGATCATAAATTTAAAATTCGACTATATTATACCTTAGGGATTTGACGTTCTTATCTATATCCTCGATATAATATTGATAGCCTGTGACAGAGGGATTATACGTATGCAATGACCTCGACTTGCATAGTTTAGCGAGATTATCCGTGGTCGTCATAATTCATGAGTGGTTGATTTATGGACACGAAATTGGATTCCGTGACAGATAAACCTAAACTTAGAGAGTCCTACAATATGAAGTTTACTCGTTGAGCACTTGGGCAACGCGTCATGAATAATATAGATTATTCATAATACTTCACTGAATTAAATGAGTTAATTCGAATCGTTTAATCGGTTAAATGAAAATACATGCATTAAGGGTATTTCGGTCAATAAATAATTAATGTGTATTCGTATTAGATACAAGATTTGATTTGATACATATTAATTAATTGTCAAATGAGAGTTTGACACATGCCATTAATATATGTATTTGTTATTTAATGTAAATAAAAATACATATATAATAATAATCGCATTAATTAATTATTTAGGTATTTAAATGTTAAATATCTAGATAATTAAATTATATCAATATTACATAATTATTATGAAATATGTTTGATTATTATTGGTTACATGTGGCATGATTTTATTAAGCTCATAGTTTACAAATTAGATTTGTAACTTAAAGCTTATTATTATTTAATTAGATTAATTGACCAAATGATCAAAATGTCATTCTTCACCCCATAAAGTCGGTTATGCCTTATTTTTAAAGTGAGAATTTTTTTTTCTCATTAGTAAGACCTCCATGGCTGAATCTAACAAGCATAAAAGCACCCAAAATTTTCTTGAAGAAAGTGAAGAAATCAAGAAAAAGTTTAAGGAAATTAGGAGATTTGGAGGTAATCTTCATAACTCTTAAACTTAGAAAGCTTGTTTCTTTTTGAGCATCTAGATAAGTTCTAGGGTTTATTCATTTCTTATATTTTGGGGCTTTTTGATTTGGAGGATGGATTAGGAGGCTAAATGCATGTGTGAAGTAAGATTGGATAATATTAGTGTAATATTAGTTCAATTTTATCATTTGATGACTTGTTGCCAATCTAGAGTGTTATAACCACTCTTATAAATCCTAGAAATTTTATTGAGTTCTTCATTTGTGGTGATTTTGGTTGGTGTAAGTATTAATATGATTAATGTTGAGAAAATTGGATTTAAAGCATGGAAAATGATATTTTTTAGTTACCAAATCAGATCTGGAATTTCTATGATTTTGGTGATGAACAATATATTGTATAAATGTATTAGATGTGTTTTGGATATTGGAATAATTTTCATAAATTGTTTCAGAGTTGAAATATGCGAAATCGGTGAAAATCGGCGTTACGGGTGTGAGTTTCGGGCTTACCGGGTGTCCGCTGTCCAAACAGTGAATTGGTCACTGTTTGGGAAGCCTATGAACTGCCCAAGTACTATTGGGGCTGACCTGGGCAGCCCCCATGTGTATTGGTCGGTCGGTTCGGATAAAACTTATTTTATGTCATTTTACGGAAAAACATTTTCGTAAAAGTTTCGTAGTGTATCTAACATATTTATGTCATTATTTGATATCGAATAAATATGTTTAGGTGAAATATGAATGAATTATTCATATTGGATATTGAATAATTTATTTGGTAACTTTAAAAGTTTTTAAAGTTACGATTTCGCCCGAATCGCGAGCTTCCTCTGCTTCCGCGCTAAAACCCAACAAAAATGATATCAGAGCAGGTCTATTCCTTCATCCATTATATTTTTCATGCTTGATATATGATATATAATCCAATTTTGATATTTTCACTTGCATGTAATTTATATGTTTATTAACTTTTTGGTTCTATGTTAACGGAAAACGTAACACAGATTTAATAGTTAAGTTAAGTTATGTTTTCCCAAGAAAGAATTTAACTATTGAGAAATTAATCTAAATTAAAATCTACATTTGATATAGAGTAAAGAACCTCTTTAGTAATATCCCCACTTAAATAAGGCATTAAAGTAACTAGTATTAGGAATACTTGTTTCTTGGTCTGCTTTGTCAGTACGTATGCAAATATTTTCTTGATGTTGTAGTTGTATCGTGCCAAAGCTGTGCAATTATGGCTGATGGTAGTTCATTTACGTCGGTAGAACTTATATGATAAGAGACAAATTCAAGTGAAGTGGAAATCCTGAACGTGCCAAAGCTGTCAGGACTACATCGGTAGCTTGAGTTTGTCACTGGCAAGTGAAGCCTTGATACGCCTCCTTGTGAATGTGCCAAAGCTGTCATAACAAGAAATGGTCAGGATCAAAATCAAGAGTCACAGTGAGTGTGATTGACAATGAGTTATCTACCTGCGAATATACGTAGGCGAGAACGTGCTAAAGTAGTGAGTCGAAATATATTCACGGGGTCCACTTCTCACTACGGAATTCCCGTTTTCCGTTGGGGATTAGGTATTATGCAAAATAGTGGAGGCTGGGTTAAAAATCCATAACCAAGGCAGTGTGTAATATTGTGAAAAAGGCCGCTAATGTTTCCTTTATTCTATATTGTTGATAGAATTAAACTTCTAATCCACTGCATGCATATTATTTGTATATGTTTTCTGACTTTCCTTATGGTTGCAGATTTCTAGAATAGGTTCTAAATTTAGAGTAGGCTTAGATATTGTTAGATTAGACATAACCATCGGGAGCTATTGTTCCAGTTTTCTTTGAAAATCAAGATGGTCAGTGACTTAGTTATTAAGTCACATTAGGTAATCTAAATAAATATCCATTTTAGGATATAATAGTCTAGAGAGAATAGTTTCTTTTGCAGTAAGAATTGACCTGAATTAGATCATGTCTCGAGATTCTTGACTGACATTAAGAAAACCCCATTAGGTATTTGTTTATCTGATAATGATGTTTCTTAGCTTTAGTGACCTTTAGAGGTACCGTGTCTGACATAGTTTGCTAATCAATTATTTGTAATTGTTGTGAATAGTTGAAGGAAAATTGTAAAGCTAAAGAAAAGAGATGTGTATAGTTGTGTGTAGAGAATATTGATTCTCACAATACTACAACTATAGGTATTGGATACCAGATCTCTCGTCTGGTTATTTAAAATATTATTTAATGATTATTTTGATATTTGATATCAGAATTTGTGACTATTGGATATTTACTTGTTCTTTATAAACAGTTGTTACATATTTTAATACGACTAGTAGTGTCATTGATATAGAGATAAATATTAAGAAAAATATCCGGTTAAGTAAATAACTTAGAACAGTGCTTTATGAGGTTTTATCACTTAAGCATTAAATGCTTATTCTGTATGGTAAAGGATGGTCTGATACGAGATCACACCACATATCCTTATCTATTTAATGAATATTGTATTCGGGAATGTGATTAAATCTCATTTAACTAATGATTGTCATTGGACCACATATTTATTAACTAATACATTGGATGTATTAGTTTAATGAATTATAAATTTCCTTGAGTAGTTTTCTTTACTTTGTAACTTAGTTAATGAGTTGTCATGACTTAGTTACATGTTTCTAAAAGAACACATATTGAACGTCTTGAATGGTTTGAGAACTTTTAATATATGTTTTTGATGAAACGCCGATAGAATATTTTGAATGGTTCAAATATATTCGATTTGAAGTTGTGAAAACTGTATCTTTAAAATTCATCGTGATTCTTTGAATAGTTCAAAGATGTTTGATATGATCAAACATATGAATTTATGGCAATTAGTTCTAAGGTTATTCAATGAATATGATTCTTACTCAATATTATTCTTCTACGATTCCATCGTGATGGAATTGTTCAGTGAGGGAAATCGAATCTTATATGATTTGATTCGTTTAATATTGAGTGTTACCGAATTATTTTTAATACTCTTGGGGATATGCTTCAGTAACACTAATTCATCCTTTTAATTAAGGTTCCATTAGTTTCTACAGTTATGTATATGATATGTATAAGTAGAAAATTCGAATCTTGAAAAGTTTGAGATTAGAATCTTTCTTTTGTATAATGGTTATATAATTGAAAAGTACTTGCACCTTGGAGGTACAAGCAAAAGTTTATCATTTATTCTATTTAATAGAATATTGTATTCTATTTGAGATAATATCTTTTCTACGATTCCAAGTAATAAAATTATTTTATTACTTGGTGTGTAATATCGGATGTTGGCCATTGTAGAAAAGATTTGACTTAGTGAAGTCAAATGTGAAAGTGATAAACTATAAATAGAACTACGTAATTACTGTTGGGCTTGGTGCTTGGAGTGCCAATCCAGATCATATTTATGTCCGATTCATGAATACGAGCAATTCCATTTTCCATAATATTACTTATTTAATGGTAGCACCTCTTGTCTTTTATACACATATTCGATCTAATTACGATTGGATATTCAATTACGATTAGATTGAAACTAAATCCGGTTTAGTGATACGTGTATATTAGACAAAGACCTTAAGATTTACAATGTAGTGCGCAGTTACAACGTAGTTTGTAATTGACATTGGGAAGTGCACTATAAGATGTATATCATTAAATAAAGTTCCTGGTCAAGATTTACTAACACGGGTCGGTTAGTAAAATCCACTGAGACCAGTACATGTTGTATATCGTGACTTGGTCCGATGGTTTATCCCAATGAACCATGAGTCTCGGGAGACTCGTATAGACATGTAGGTGTTTATTTGATAAACACTGAATGACTCACTGAAGATTTCCTAATAGATGGTACACCAACGTCAATATGAATCTTCTCGAGTTAAGCGAGTATAATGGTCCTTCGACTTGAGATACCACAATGGGATATATGAGTTATCCTCCAATCTTTGATGGCAGTCACTGTTGGGGTTGGTGCTTAGAGTGCCAATTCCCATTTGTATTTCCATGAAAATACTTATGTAAAACGTTTTATTTTGAATAATACAAGCAGTTTCTATAATATAATATATCTTCTTATATGGTAAAGACGTAATAGACTTTAGGATGACTAGTCATGATACTGTTGCAAAAGTGTCGCAACTGACATTGAGTTGTATCATGACGTTGTCATTCTCAGACAGTTCCTGGTCAAAGTTTACACTACTTGGTCAGTAAAGTAAACCCATTGAGACCGGTACATGTCGTATACTGGAATATATGATTCCAATGGTTTCTCAATGAACAATAAGTCTTGGAGACTAGTATAGACGTGTAGGTGTTTATAGCGGATAAACACTGAACGACTCGCCGAAGATTCTTAATGGATGGTACACCAACGTCAATAAGAATTTTCACGGGTTGAGTAGCATTTGTGATTCTTCGACTTGAGATGCCACTGTGGGCACATGAGACATCTTCTACACTTAGATGGAAGTCACGTCACCGATCTATTAAGATTAGACCTCCGTCTATTTGTTGGGTGTAGGTAGATCCTCAAGGTATCATGTGTGTATCGAGATAGGATCCGTCAGTTTTGTGTACAGAGTATAGGTAGTCCATATATGATTAGCAATCAGATAAAAACCATGGGCCCGTGGTACATTTTAGAAGTCAGTTCTAAATGTTCTTTTTGAGGTTGCTAATAGAGACGTTGACAGGATTGTCCCTATAGAGATTTGACGTTTACATCTATATCTATGGGATATATCCGGATACCTGTGATGGAGGAATTATACATATGCCATGACCTCGACCTGTATGATTCAACGAGATTATCCGTGGTCTTCATAATTTACGGGTGGGTAAATTATGGACAAGAAAATTGGATTTCGTGACGGATATGCCTGAATCTAAAGAGTCTCACTAATGAAATATACTCGTAGAGCACTAGAGTAACATTTATAAATAATATTGATTATTTATAAGTCGTTTAAAGGTTAAACGAAAAATACATGTGAAGAGACCCAATAGTCATTTCCTAATTTTTGTGTATTTGCATTTAATGTTAGATTTTATCAAATACACATTAATTAATTGTCAAATTGAGATATTTGACTAATATCATAAATATATATGTATTTGATATTTAATGTAAATATAATACATATATTTAATATATTTATATTTAAATAATTATTTAATTATTTAATTATTAAATAATTAAATTAATTAAAAATAGAAATATCCTAAGTTGTGATATTTTAGGAGATGCTTTAAGTTGCAATTGTTGACTTGCTTTATTTCATTAAAGTTGTAATGATGCAAGTAAACAAGTTGACAAGTTGGCTTTTATGAAACAATTGAAAATATCTTGATATTTTCCTTATACCAATTTCGGCCAAGGCTAATGAAGGAAGTATAAATTGTTTTCTCTTCATTTTAGGGTTTCATAAGTTCATATACACAAAAATAGAACACAAAAGCGGTTGAGAGAAAAAGGTTTGGAGAAAAGAAGAAAATCTTGGAAATCTTAAGTATTTGTAAGTTTTCTTTCAATTCCTCAAACATGAAAAATATTTTTAACATACTTAGCTTCAATTTGTGATGCTTTGATGTTATCTCTACTCTTATATTTTGTGTTTATATGGTTGTGAACTTGAATGAAAGATTGATGCATGTAAGTGAGCTTAAACTTGTTTTAAAGCTTACTTTTGATTCTTTAAAAATCAAAGTTGCCATTCTAGAGTTAGTAAGCCACTCCTTGGTGATCTAGAATTGTTATAGAGTTATTTCAAAGTGGTGAGGCTTGTTTGGTGAAGTATTGAATGGATTAAAGTGTTGGATTTTAAAGATTTCGTTAAATTGGATAATTTGATGAAATTGAAAAATTAGGGTTCTTAACACACTCCAAATTTGGGGCTTTTCATATATGTGATGTATTATGGTATGAATATGCTACATGTAAATTTTTGTGTTGATTGGATTTGATCTTGGCAAGTTTTGAACAAAAGGGACAAAATCGCAATTAATTGAAAGTTTTGGGAGTCTCACGGCATTTGCTCAAAAATTGGGGATTTGTGTGAAATATGATTTTGATGCATTAGATGAGTTGAAAAAATTTTTAGAAATGATTTAGAATCATCCAAAATTATATTTGATAATTTTTGGACTAAAATGATCAATTTACAAAGTTTTGGGGCAATTCGGTAATTACCAAGAAATTTGATCTCTTGTATAATTTTTCAGAATTTGATAATTGGATAATAAAATAAATAATTTTATTTAATTGATCCGAGAAAAAAATTTGAAATCGAGAAATTTTGATTTTCCACTATTCCGCTGCGTTACCGGATTTCCGCCATAAAACCCCTTCAAAATGGTATCAGAGCGAGTCTGATTCTGGCCACTCTAATATGATTATGCCTTTAAATTCAATGTTTAATTTATTCTTTACTTGTTATATGCATGTATTTGTTTAATTTGATTAAATAAATTAAAAAGAATCTTTTGCGGAAAATCCCTAATTAATAAGGTTTAATGTTAATTATGTATTTGATGCATATTACATGGTCCGTCTTGTCAATACAGTTTATGAATATTTTTCCATGACTACATCTGAGACCGTGTCTCTGCTGTGAGGGTGTAGCCGATAGAAATTTATTTATACCGGATGTATATCAGATACTAGATAAATTCAAGCGAAAACAGAATCATGAACGTGGCCATGCTGTCAGGGTTACGCAAGTAGCTTGAGTTTATCATTGACGAGTTTAACCTTGGTACGTCTCATTGTGAACGTGCCCAAGCTGTCACAATGAGAAACGACCAGGACCAGGAACCCAGAAGTCACTATTAAGTGATTGACAAATGAGTTGTCTACCTGATGAATATACGTAGGCGAGATCGTGCCTCTGCTGTGAGCTGAAATATATTCACGGGATCCACCTTTCACTATTTGTATTTAATTTAATTATTAAATCTTTGTATTCTGTTTGGGGATTACAATATTGCATGATTTAGTGGGAGGGATATTTTTAGATTAAAAATCTATGATCTATTTAATACTTTTGATATTATATGAAACTGTTTTATTTAATCTGCTAATCGTTTTTCGTGATCTATATGATAGATTTGCGATGTCGGCACCTTCTACTAATCAGTTTGCGTGTATGTTGGATGCAAACAAACTCAAAGGCGTTGAGAACTTTTCCAATTGGGACTTGGATTTGAGGATCGTCCTTGATTCCGAGAAGTTGGGATATGTTCTTGAGGGTCCGCTGTCCCTTGTTGTGGCAGAGGACGCTACACCGGAGGAACTCCAAGTTTTCCAAGCTTGGAAGGATTATGATTTAAAATTTAAATCATACATCCTAAGTTCATTGTCTCCGGGACTCAAGAAACAATACTATGGCATGTCAGATGCGTATAGTATGATGTCGCGATTACGAGAATCGTTTGAGAACCAAGAACAAGTTGTTGTTCATAAGGTCGCAATGGAACTGTTCCATGCGCGATTAAATGAGGGGCAAGATATGAGCTCGCATGTTCTTCACATGATCAATTTGATCGTTCAACTGAGGCAATATAATCTCCATCTGAATGACATTCTCGGTAGGAGTGTCATTCTTGGTTCACTCCCATCTTCATATCACAAATTCGTGATGTACTTCAACATGAATGTGATTATCTGTACCTACCATGAGCTGCATAGAATGCTGTTCATGGCGGAAGAGGACCTCAAGAAGGGAGTACCGACTCGCCCTTCGAGACCTACTTCACTTTCTGCTTCTTCCCAGACTTGGTCAAAGGGAAAGAAGAAGAAAGAGAAGAAGAAGAAGGGTTTCGGTCCTCAACCACAGGCAAAGATAGCAAAACCTATGAGGGCTGCCGAAGACAAATGCCATCATTGCAACAATGTCGGACACTGGAAAAAGAACTGTCCTGACTACATTGCCCAACTGAGGAGGGAGAGAGCATCTACATCAGGTACATTTATTTTTCCAGTTATTGATATATCTTGGGATTGTGAAGCCTTTACATCCAGCTGGATTTTAGATTCTGCTTGTCATGTTCACATTAGCAATTCGTTACAGGTGCTGAAAGAAAGTAGGAAACTGAAGCCTGGAGAGATGCAGTTGCGATTTGGCAGTGGAGACTCTTTGGATGCAGTTGCAGTGGTAGTATGCGAGATCCCTTTGCCGAATGGGACACTTTTGTTATATGACTGTTATTTTGTACCTGAATGTGTAGCTAATATTATATCTTTTTTTGTATTGGATACAGAAGGTTACATATTAATATTAAGAACTGTTCTTTGTATTTATATGATAAACGTAATATTCATATCCTTTATTGTCCAAACCAACATGGTCATTATATATTGCAAACTTCTAAAGATATTTTAAATACTGGAGTTAATAAACGTAGTTTACATGTTATTAACAAATACTGAACTTTGGCATATGCGGCTAGGTCATATAGGCGTTAAACGCCTTACCAAATTGGTTAGGAATAGTTTGATACCAGATCTCACCATTGAATCTTATCCAACTTGTGAATCGTGTATTCAGGGTAAGATGACCAAAGCCTCATTATCTGGTGTTGGACACTGCGCCACTAACTTACTAGAAATCATACATTCTGATGTATGTGGTCCACTAAGTCAAACTGCTCACTGTGGTTATTCGTACTTCGTTACCTTTACCGATGATCTATCATGGTATTGTTATGTCTATCTGATGCGACATAAATCAAAAACCTTTGAAAAGTTTAAAGAGTTCCGAAATGAAGTAGAAAAATAAAATGGTCAATATATTAAATGCCTTCGATCTGATCGAGGCGGAGAATATATGAGTGGTGAGTTCATTGATTATATGAAGGAGAATGGGATTCTCGCTCAGTATACTCCTCCAGGTACTCCACAGCACAATGGAGTGTCTGAGAGGAAAGATTGTTGGACAGTTATGACCCATAGCATCACTATTTGTACAGATCATGGTGTTATTGTACAAATTAACTATATGACAAGGAAATTGCCCTTTTATCATTTGTAATTAGATTACCAAGATGTATAAATGATAGAAGGTCCATATGATTAGTTCCGGATTGAGATGATATGAGACAGTATCAATCCATAAAGGTTTAATAATTAAATATCCATAGTCGTAGTATTATCGAGATTGGACATCGATAATGCGGAATAGACTAGTATTGCACTTGTGCGCGTTGTGGGAGCATAACGGCATATGTGTTTCTTTTGAAACATAAATCGGAAACTTTTGATAAATTCAAAGAGTTTCGACACGAAGTAGACAAACAGATCGGCTAAAGTATTAAACCATCACGGTTAGACAATAAGTTTCTCAAATACTTGAAAGAGTATAGTATTCTTTCAATGAGGACTCCTCCCGGAACACATCAATTTGACGGTGTGTCCGAACGGAGAAACTGAATTTTGTTAGACATGATAAGGTTAATCATGAGTCGCTCTGAGCTACCATTTCCTTCAAAGGATAAGCTTTAAACAGTGCAAAACTTATTTTGAATAAGGTTCCATAAAAATCTATTTGACAGACTTCATATTAGATATGGACAGGAAAGAAATTGGGTTTTCTCATTCCTGAAGATTTGGGTATACTAGGCATAAGTTTGGATGATACCAAACTAGAACCCAAATCGGATAAGTGTCTAATTGTAGGTTATCCTAGGGAAACCTAAGTATAGTACTTATACAACTCAACAATGTAATTGTTGCTCTCCATGCGATTTTACTTAGAGGAATACCTATATGCAGTGGTAAGTGGGAGGAAAGTAAAACTCGATGAAAATTAGAGTAATACAGTTCCAGGCACTGAGTCCTTAATGGAACACAGATAGTTCATCAAGGATGAAACTATACCAATAATCTTCGAATACACAAGAACCACGTAAGTCGGAGAGAGTCAGAAAATAACTTGGGGAATGGGTTTCTGATCTCACCTCATAAAGATGTCAATCTTATTGAGGAATACGAACTGACTACGTATGAGGAAGTGATACAAGGTATCGACTCCCTATTATGGCAAAGTTCCATGAAGTCCGAAATGGATTCCATGTATACCAACCAAGTTTGGATACTAGTTGTTGTACCGGAAGACATTGTGTCTATTGGTACTATATGAGTCTTCAAGGAAGACAAACATGGAAGGCAACATACCAACGTACTAAGCTGGGCTTGTAGCGGAAAGGTATCGTTATCAACATTGTGTCGATTACAACGAAAACTTTTATCGTTGCCATTGTTAAATCCATTTGGATAATGGTTGCTGAAGTTGCATATTTCATTTATGAAATATGGCAGCTGGAATGCCAAAACCGCTTTCCTTAACGGAAACCTTTTGGAGGATGTTTACAATATCCTGACATTTTTGTCGTACCAAAACGAGCAAACAAGGTTTGCGAGTTAATTCGATCCATGTATGGATTGAAGCAAACATCGCGTTCTTGGAACTATCGTTTTGATGTAATCATAATGGTATATGATTTAATTCAAAACGAAAATGATTCTTGTGTATATAAGAAGGTTAGTGGGAGCGTACTGACAATGATTGTCCTAAATAATGATGACATGTCATTTATTGGAAATGATATTTCCCATAATACAATCGGTGAAAGCTTAGCTTTCATAAAAAATTCTCCGTAGAATTCTTGGGAGAAACAACCTTTATTCTAGGAATAAAGATCTTCTGGGATAGATTTAAAAGTTGTTTGTACTCTCCGAGAACTCGTACTTTGAAAAATGTACGCGACCTGATGTCTCCTACACTTTGAGCATATGGAGTCACAATCAGGCCAATCCAAGTGATAGTCACTGGATTGATGTGAATAACATCCTTTAGTATCTTAGAGATCTAAGGATGCTTTCTTATACTATGGAGAAGGAGAACTTGAAGTGACTGGGTTCACCGTTGCAACAAAGTTTGAATAACGGAACAGTGAGCTGGAAATCTTCCAAGCAAGATACTATTACCGAATAAACAACAAAAGTGGATTATTGCTGCAGCTAAGGCAGCAATAGAAGCCTTTTGGATCGATAATAATCCTAATTAGATTAGGAGTAGTTCTGTTAGTAGCTGAGCTAGGCTACAACACAAGCTAAAGAATTAATGGTCTCATCAACGATCCAGATATATACTTCACTATTCATCTGATTCGTTCGGATCATACATCGTGGCGATATGATGATCGAATAAATCGCATCAGATGATAGTCATGCAAATCCGCTAACGAAAGCCTTTCCTCAGCAGAAGTTTGAGCGAACCGTACATAGTTCGGGTGTAGGACACTTGAGTGATTGGCAATAGGTCAAGTGGGAGATTGTTGGACAGTTATGACCCATAGCATCACTATTTGTACAGATCATGGTGTTGTTGTACAAATTAACTATGTTACAAGGAAACTGCCCTTTTATCATTTGTAATTAGATTACCAAGATGTATAAATGATAGAAGGTCTATATGATTAGTTCCGGATTGAGATGATATGAGACAATATCAATCCATAAAGGTTTAATCATTAAATATCCCTAGTCGTAGTATTATCGAGATTGGACATCAATAATGCGGAATAGACTAGTATTGCACTTGTGCGCGTTGTGGGAGCATAACGACATAGTTCTCATATATTTGGGTATAAGATACTCATGCAAGTGTAATACGAGGTTGTGTTTACCGATGGTACGGAAACAGCTTCACTCTGGATAGACCCCTCGGAATTCCATTGGTAGTATGACTATGTGTCTATGGAAGTCCGAATCAGGGTAGTTGTATTTGGTCTTAACCTGAGACTTGCACCGCTAATACTTACGACAATCAATATACTTTGGTTTTGGTCGTCCAAGGCTTTAACCAGTTCTGTGTACGTCTCTTCTGGGTATATTGAGAATCGTAGTGTATTGGGTGTGATGTCAAGACGGAAGTATCACTCCAGTCATAGTGGAGATGATGATCACGTAGGATACGGAACTTGTGCTCTTTTATAATGCAGTCATCGGGATAATATGACTAGGTCATGATTATCCGATAATAGAGACTAGTTACCAGAGATCCGATATGTGCTTCGTACGGGGCAGACACAATTCCAGCCCCAGGCCTTGCACGTGACATCCGATACTGGATCGAAATACGCAATACTACGTATACTACGCCTGATATAGATCACATATTCCAGGAAGAATATTTCTGGAGAATTGGGTAGGCACGGTGCTTTGCTAGAAGCCAACCATGTCTTGTAAATCGGTAAATAAGTAGTACTAGGTACGTACGTGTTCGGATAGTCCGACGACCGGATTTACTGCCAACATATCCGGGGATCTCATGGGTCGCTTCCCGAAGATTCACCGATGACGTATGACTCGCACTTTATTAATCTGGGATTAATTAGTAGAGAGAGAAAATTAATCTGGAATTAATTACAGAGATATTTTATCTGGGATAAAATATTATTTAAAGAGAGAGAACGATTAATTGGAATTAATCGATAAAATAAATATATTCGATATATTATACGAAATTGGATTTCGACACGGAATTAAAATTAGATTTTAATTCGGGCGAACGAGTTAATTTAGAATTAATTCGTTAGCGGCTTGAATAGTAATTTTGCTAGGCATAATTATTTAATTAAATTTGATTTAATTACGTCGCAACGGAAAATTCGTTAATTCGGAATTAGCGAACCCGAGCCCGGGAGTGTTTGCGAGCCCACTCGCATTTCGAATCAAGTGCGGCCCACAAGTCACATCACGTGTCACATCACATCGCAAATCATTCAAGTGATGGATGTCTAGTCACTTTGAGTGATTGACAACCAGTCACTATCCATGAGTGATGTGAGTTGTTGGAATGCATTTATTGCATTTTTGCCTCCAAAATTTTCTAAGCTTTTTGGAAAAGCTTTGACTAATTTTTGGTATTTGTTTTATCAGGTTTTTGGAAAACCAAAATTCACAACACACTCTCCTCTCTTTCTTCCTCACAATCGGCCAAGGGCCAAAATGCTTCTCTCCCAATTTTTGGCAAGGCCGAAAATTACAAGTAGTGAAAAAGGAAAATTTGTGGCAATTTTTCATATGCTAGCACATAAGAGTCATCCAAGGTGATAGGGATACAAACTTGTGAGCATGGAATCACCATTAGCAAAGCTTGGAGCATCAATGGAGTCCATGGCCGAAAATTGGAGCAAAAGAAGCACCATTGCCGAAAGCTTGATGAAGTTTTTGTTGTTCCTCGCATCGCAAAATCCGATCAATGTAAGTATGATTCCGCCATGCTTTTAAGAGTATTCACACATGTTTCTTGCTTGATTTGATCCTTGGGACTTAATAGAAACCCAACAAATCGATATTGGCACTAGAGCAAGTGAGAGTTTTTTTTTGGGTTGGTGCTCAAAGAACCATTTCCCGTTTGTATTTCCTTGAAAATAATTAGGTAAAACGTTTTATTTTGAATAATACAAGAAGTTTCTATAATATAATATATATTCTTATATGGTAAAGACGTAATAGACCTTAGGATGACTAGTCATGATACTGTTGCAAAAGCGTCGCAACTGACATTGAGTTGTATCATGACGTTGTCATTCTCAGACAGTTCCTGGTCAAAGTTTACAAGTTCATATACACAAAAATAGAACACAAAAGTGGTTGAGAGAAAAGGTTTAGAGAAAAGAAGAAAATCTTGGAAATCTTAAGCATTTGTAAGTTTTCTTTCAATTCCTCCAACATGAAAAATGTTTCTAACATACTTAGCTTCAATTTGTGATGCTTTGATGTTATCTCTACTCTATAGATTGTTTTTATATGGTTGTGAACTTGAATGAAAGATTGATGCATGTAAGTGAGCTGAAACTTGTTTTAAAGCTTACTTTTGATTCTTTAAAAATCAAAGTTTCCATTCTAGAGTTAGTAAGCCACTCCTTGGTGACCTAGAATTTTTCTAGAGTTATTTCAAAGTGGTGAGGCTTGTTTGGTGAAGTATTGAATGGATTAAAGTGTTGGATTTTAAAGATTTGGTTAAATTGGACAATTTGATGAAATTGAAAAATTAGGATCCTTAACCCACTCCAAATTTGGGGCTTTTCATATATGTGATGTATTATGGTATGAATATGATGCATATAAATTTTTGTGTTGATTGGATTTGATCTTGGCAAGTTTTGAACAAAAAAGACCAAATCGCAATTAATTGAAAGTTTTGGGAGGCTCACGACATTTGCTCAAAAATTGGGAATTTGTGTGAAATATGATTTTGATGAATTAGATGTGTTGAAAAATATTTTATAAATGATTTAGAATCATCCAAAATTATATTTGATAATTTTTGGACTAAAATGATCAATTTACAAAGTTTTGGGGCAATTCGGTAATTACCAAGAAATTTGATCTCTTGGATAATAAAATAAATGAGTTTATTTAATTGATCCGAGAAAAATTTTGAAATCGAAAAATTTTGATTTTCCACTATTCCGCTGCGTTACAGGATTTCCGCCATAAAACCCCTTTAGTCACGTCATTGATCTATTTAGATCAGACCTCTGCCTGTTCGTTGGGTGTGGAATGATGCTCATGATATCCAGTGCGTATCAAGAGAGGATCCGTCAGTCCTGTGTACAGGGCATAGGCATCATGCACGTGTTTACGATCTAGTAAATCCATGGCCGTGGTATAACTTCAGAAATCATTTCCGAGTGTTATTTAGAGATCGTAAATTGAAAGTCGAATATATTATACCGAACGGATTTGACGTTTTTATCTATATCTCAGGTATAATATGGATAACCTGTGATGGAGAGATTATACGTATGCAATGACCTCGACTTGCATAGTTTAGCGAGATTATCCGTGGTCGTCATAATTTATGAGTGGGTGAATTATGGACATGAAATTGGATTTCGTAACGGATGCCTAAACTTAGAGAGTCTCACAATATGAAGTGTACTCGTTGAGCACTTGGGCAACGCGTTATGAATAATACAGATTATTCATAATACTCCACCTGATTAAATGAGTTAATTCGGATCGTTTAATCGGTTAAACGATAATACATGCATAAGAGCATTTTTGGTCATTAGTAATTATTGAAGGAAATGAAGGAAAATTCAAGGAAAAGGCTTAGGAAATTGGAGATTAAAAGGTAATCCTTAATCTTCTTGAGCTTGGAAATTTGTTTCTTATTTTCTTGAATTGTTAGAATGGTTCTAAGGTTCATTTGTTTCTTATATTTGGGGCTTTTGGTTTTGGTGGATGAATTGGAAGGATTTGAGCATCTGTGAAGAAGTTTTGGATGAAATTATTGTAATATTTGTTCAATTTGTTCATTTGATGACATGTTACAATTCTAGAGTATTATGAACACTCTTGTAATGCCTAGAATTGTTCTTGGGTGCTTCATGTATGGTGACTTTGGTTGGTGTTTTAATTAATTTGATTAATCTTGAAAAATTGGATTTAAAGCATGAAAATTGGTATTTTTCTGTTCTGGATCAGATCTGGAATTAATTCTGTTTTGGTGATGAAAAATATGTCTTACAAATGTATTGGATGTGTTTTGGGTGTTGGAACAATAGCCGAAATTGTTTCAGAGTTGAAATAAGCGAAAATGGTGAAAAACGACGTTACCGGGTGACTTTTGAGCCAACCGGGTGACGGCTACCCAAACAGTGAATTTGTCACTGTTCGGGTAGCCCATGAACTTCCCTAACACTATTGGGGCTGACCTGGGCAGTCCCCATAAGTGTTGGGTGGTCGGTTCGGTCAAAAACGCGTTTTAAGCCATTTTACGGAAAAAAAATTTCGTAAAAGTTTCGCGACGTTTCTTAGTTGTTTATGTCGTTATTTAATATCGAATAAATATGTTTAGGTGAAATATGAATAAATTATTCATATTGGATATTGAATAATTTATTTGGTAATTTAAAAACTTTTAAAATTACTAGTTCGCCCAAACAGCGCTTCCGCTGCCGCCATCGCCCGAAACCCCAACAATTACTAAGATGAAAAGACCCTTAGACAGCTTCCATAGAAGTCCAATAGGATGTCAGAATCATTTACGAAGTATTTGATACTTAATCGTTCTGCTGTTTTCTTATCAAAGAAAATTATCCTATAACTTATAGTGGGAGCGATATTTGATATCGATTTTGGAAGTTAGCACTAAACCATAAATCTAAGATTGTTCATATCTTACTACGATCAAGTTTTGAACTTGATCAGACTTTCGTTATGAATCGTTCATAAAATGTGTAAATTGTTTGTGCAGCAAAAGCAAAGTGAGTTTATTAAAGGTTTGACCTTTATAGTATGACAGTGAAAAATGTTATATTCAGCAATCTATTGTAGATTTTGAGGAAACTTGTCTCTAGTCACACTAATTGAACAATTAATGAATTGTTGGTTAATGTTGATATTAAACTATGTATTTTAGCTAGGAATACAAAGTGGCGTTCCTGAATAGTTTCTTCGAAGAAGAGATCCATTGTGATTTCTTTGCTTGAAGATTTCATTCTGGAATGACCCTGGAGTTTGTATTCTGTTAAATCACAGTTTGATATACCAGCTTATAGAGCCTATTGTATGTTGGGGTTTTGGGCCAAATACCCGGGTTACGCACTGGAAAACGGAAAAATCAAATTTTCCCATTTCTTTATTTTTTATTGAGTCACTCAATACTCAAAAACAGAAATTTTTAACCCATAAATCATAATTTTATTAAATTACCATAAGACCCCAAAACTTTCCATTTTAATAATTTCAGTCCTAAGTTGTTCAAAAAAAACTTAGGTGATTTCCAATCATAATCAAAATGAATTTTACATCAAATATACATTAAAAACAGAATTCTGAAAATTTTCCAGATTTTTCAATAATTACAAAAATGCCCCAAAACTTTATATTTTGATCATTTTAGTCTTAATTTGTCAAATACATAATTAGGTGATTCCAAATCACTACCAAAATGATTTATACATGTCTAATACATGAAAATACAAATTAAAATTCAAGAAAACAATTTTCCCTAAATTGCCGAGAGGTCCCTTAAGTTTCCAATAATTGCACTTTAGTCCAAATTGGTTCAAAACCATTCAAGATCAAGTCCAATCAACACCAAAATTAATATGCATCATATATACATCATTAATTAACACATATATGAAAAGGCCCAAATTTGGAGTGGGTTATGAACCCTAATTTTACAATTTCCATAAATTGATAAATTAACACCAATTAATTAAATTCAACATTTTAATTCAATTCTTACCACACCAAACTAGTCTCACCATCATGAAACAACTCAAGAACAATTATAGGTCATTTATGAGTGGCCAAGTAACTCTAGAATGGCAAATCACAATCAAATGGCAAAAAGAATACAAATAAACTAATTTTATGCATTCTTTATACATATACATGTTTCCAACTTTCTACTGAGTTCCCAACCACCAAAATACAAACAGAAAGAAGTAGAGAAAGATCTAAGCTACACATATTGAAGCCTAGAGTGATAGAAACATTTTTCATGAAGAAGAAAGTAAAGAAAAACTCACAAAATACCAAAATTCCAAGCTTTTCTTTGTTTTCCTTTCCTTTTTCTCTTAACTTCACTTTGTATTTGATTTTAGGGTTCTTAGATAATGAAACAAAAATGAATTATATATATATCCTCTAATGACCGAAAAAAGGAAATAAATAATAGCCAATTATTTTCTATTTTTTTGTTTCAATAAACAATTAATTGGAAAAAGATTTAATGGATAAAAATTTGTTGGTTTATTCTAAGGTCCCAAGATCAAATCAAGACATGAAATAATGCGTGAATACATCAACGGAGGTAGCGGAATACTCACATTGATCGGTTATGTCGATTTGAAGACGAATCAAGGCCAAAAACGTACTGCCCTGCTCACGCCACTGCAACCAGTCCATGCTCACTGTCTTGGCAGTTTCGGGTCTCAAAACGAAGCTCCAAACTCCATCGGATGAGTCCCGCCTCATGGTCGAACCTCCCTACCACCTTCGCAAGACTTGAAAGTGTGCTAGCACTTGATTTCTCACCATGAGAAACCACTCTTGGCTTCCCTTTGTTCACGCCATTTCTGGTTCCAAACCAGTGAACAATTCCTTCATTTGGGCGTGAGAGAAGAGAGAGTTTGAGAGAGATTGAAAATTGTGTTAAGTTAAAAATTGATTTACCAAAAATCAATTTATATTTATGCCATAATATTTATTAAATTAATAATAAATTTATGACACAAAACATGCAATGGCTTAGAGTGTCAAACACTCAATTTCCATGCAATAACATTGAGTGCATTGTACACTATCAACATGCAATGCATTAGAATAAAATAATGCATAAAATGACATGTGTCATGTGGGCCCCACATGTTTCCAAATGAAAGTGGGCCCACGTGCACTCACGCGTTCGGGTTCGATATTTCCGAAATACCGAGCTTACGTCGCGACGTTAATTCAATCGAATTTAAATAAATAATTGCGCCTGGCGAAATTATTATTTACGTCGCTAACGAATTAATTCTAAATTAACTCGTTTGCCCGAATTAAAATCTAATTTTAATTCCGCGTCGAAATCAAATTTCATTTAATATATCGAATATATTAATTTATCGATCAATTCCAAATTAATCGTTCTCTCTCTTTAGACGACATTTTATCCCGGATAAAATATCTCCGTTATTAATCCTAGATTAATTTTCTCTCTCTTCTATTATAATCCCAGATTATTCAAGAGTGCGAGTTGTGCGTCATCGGTGGATTATCGGGAAGCGACCCATGAGATCCCCGGATAATCTGGCAGTAAATACGGTCGTCGGAGTATCCGAATCACGTACGTACCAAGTACTACGTTCTACCGATTTACGAGACAAGGTCGACTCCTAGCAAAGCACCAAGTCTACCTAATTCTCCGGACATATCCATTAAAGAATATTAAGATCTGTATCAAGCGTAGTATACTAATGTATTGTGCGTATCGGCCCAGTATCGGATAATCACGTGCTAGGGCTGGGGCTGGATAAGTGTCTGCCCCGTCCGAAACACATATCGGATGTCTGGTAACTAGTCTCTATAATCGGATATTCATGACCTGGTCATAATATCACGATTGGATGCGCATCACTTGAAGAGCACTAATACCTTATCCTGCGTGACATCATCTCCATTATGACTGGAGTGACACTTCCGTCTTGACATCACATCCAATACACTTTGCTACATAATTAATTTGTACAAAAACACAATGTCTTTTACAAATAGTGACGCTATGGGTCATAATTGCCCAATAATCTCCCACTTGGCCTATAGCCAGTCACTCAAGCATCTAACACCTGAAATATGTACATGTCACTCAAACTTTTGCTGAGGAATAACTTTCGTCAGCAGATCTACAATGTTGTCATCTGATGAGACCTTCTCAATCTTCACATCGCCACGATGTATGATCTCACGAATCATATGGAAACGTTGAAGAACATGCTTAGATCGTTGATGGGACCACGGTTCCTTAGCCTGTGCTATAACCCCATTATTGTCACAATACAATGGAACGGGCTCAGCTGCTAACGGAACTACTCCTAATCCAATTAGGAATTTTCGGATCCAAACTGCCTCCTTTGCTGCTTCAGCTGCAGCGATATACTCTGCTTCTGTTGTTGAATCGACAATAGTCTTTTGCTTGGAAGATTTCCAGCTCACTGCTCCGTTATTCAAACAAAACACGTACCCAAATTGTGACTTACAGTCGTCTTTATCGGTTTGGAAACTTGCATCGGTATACCCAGTTACCTCAAGTTCTCCATCTCCATAGATTAAGAAAGCATCTTTAGTTCGTCTAAGATATTTAAGGATATTCTTAACCGCTATCTAGTGACCTTCACCTGGATCGGTCTGATAGCGACTACACATGCTCAAAGCATATGAGACATCAGGTCGCGTACATATCATGACATACATGATCGATCCGACTGCCGAGGTGAACGGTATCCGACTCATGTTGTCTCTCTCATCTTGAGTTTTAGGACACATGTCCTTTGATAGAGTGACGCCATGTGACACTGGAAACAGTCCCCTCTTGGACTGATCCATGTTGAATCTTTTCAACACTTTGTCAATGTACGTGCTTTGGGAGAGTCCAAGCAGCTTTCTAGATCTATCCCGGTAGATCTTTATTCCCAGAATAAAGGCTGCTTCTCCCAGATCTTTCATGGAGAATTTTAATGAAAGCCAAGCTTTCACCGATGTTAACATGGGAATGTCATTGCCCATAAGCAATACATCGTCAACATAAAGGACAATGAAAGTCAATGCACTCACACTAACCTTCTTGTACATGTTGGATAATATGACCATAGCGTCACTATTTGTACAGATCATAGTGTTGTTGTAAAAATTAACTATGTGACAAGGAAATTGCACTCTCATCATTTGTGATTAGATCACCTTAGATATATAAATGAAGAGAGGTCCATATGATTAGTTCCTGGATTGAGATGATATGAGACAGTATCAGTCCACGAAGGATTAATCATTAAATATCCCTAGTCATAGTATTATCGAGACTGGACATCAATAATGCGGAATAGGCTAGTATTGCACTTGTGCGCGTTGTGAGGGCACAACGGCATAGTTCTCATATATATAAGTATTGGATACTTATGCAAGTGCGATAGGAGGTTGTGTTTCACACCGATGGTACGGGAAACAGCTTCGCTCTGGATAGACCCCTCGGAATCTCATTGGTATTATGACTATGTGTCTATGGGAGTCCGACATCAGGGTAGGTGTGTATGGTCTTAACCTGAGACTTGCACCGCTAATGCTTACGACAATCAATATACTTTAGTTGAGGTCGTCTAGGACTCTAACCGGTTCTGTGTACGCCAATGCTGGGTATATTGAGAATCGTAGAGTATTGGGTTGTAATGTCAAGACGGAAGTATCACTCCAGTCATAGTGGAGATGATGTCACGCAGGATATGGAATTAGTGCTCTTAAGTGCTGGCCGGCCATCGGGATATTATGACAAGGTCATGTATATCCGATTATAGAGACTAGTTACCAGACATCTGATATGTGCTTCGGACGGGGCAGACACTTATCCAGCCCCAGCCCTAGCACGTGACTATCCGATACTGGGTCGATATACACGATACTTGGTATACTACGCTTGATATAGATCTTAAATATTCTTAGATGAATATGACCGGAGAATTGGATAGACTTCGTGCTTTGCTAGAAGCCGATCTTGTCTCGTAAATCGGTAGAACGTAGTACTTGGTACGTACGCGATTCGGATATTCCGACGACCGTATTTACTACCGAATTATCCGGGGATCTCATGGGTCGCTTCCCGATAATCCACCGATGACGCACAACTCGCACTCTTGTATAATCTGGGATTATATAGAAGAAAGAGAAAATTAATCTAGGATTAATTACGGAGATATTTTGTCTAGGATAAAATATCGTCTAGAGAGAGATAACGATTAATTTGGAATTAATCGATAAATTAATATATTCGATATATTAAACGAAATTGGATTTCGACGCGAAATTGAAATTGGATTTTAATTCGGGCGAACGAATTAATTTAGTATTAATTTGTTAGCGACGTGAATAGTGAATTCGCTAGGCGTAATCATTTAATTACGACGCGACGGAAAAATCGTTAATTTGGAATTAGCAAACCCGAGCCCGAGTGTGATTGCGAGCGCATTCGTATTTCGAATTCGAGTGTGGCAACGCAAGTCGCATCAAGCGTCAAATCAATCAGTCGCATCAAGCGTCAAATCACTTGTCACTTTGAGTGATATGACTTGACAACTTGAAAGACTTGATATGACTTGATGGACATTGATATGGAGTGTGGAACACTCAAGCTTATTACATTCAATTTCTTTGATTTTTGAAAGTTAAATTAATTGGTAAATCATTTAATATTTTTGGAAAATATATAAACAAAATGATTTACAACTTTTGTAATAACTTAACACATCTTTCTCTCCTCATTTTGCTCTCTTCTTCTCACGCCCAAAAGCTTAGAAGTTCACTGGTTTTGAACCAGAAATGGCGTGAATAGGGAAGCCAAGAGTTGGGTTTTCATGGTGAAAACCGCAAGTGCTAGCACACTACGAGTCTTGCAAAGGTGGTAGGGAGGTTCGCCAATGAGCCGGGATCCATCGACGAGGCTTGGAGCTCCGTTGTCATCTCATCTCAAATTTCTCTTTTTGAAGGCAGTGGACTGCTGCAGTTTGGGCGTGAATAAAGTGGGTTTTTCGCCTTGATTCGCCTTCAAATCGACTCAACCGATCGATGTGAGTATTCCGGTACCGGTTCCGTTTGTTGATGTTTCACATGATTTCATTGCTTGTTTGATCTTGGGACCTAGATATAAACCTAACAATGGCATCAAGAGCCTTAGGTTCAAGCATGAAACTTTTAGGGCTTAAAATTTGGGTAAATTGATTTTGAGCATGATTTAGTTAAATTGTTTGAATGAGCATGTTTAAATGATGTTGAATTGCATTTGGTTGGACCAAATTGTTGAAAATTGATTTGGAATTATTTTCCCCAAATTGAAGACCTTGGCCGAATGGTATAGTGATTTTGGGTTCTTGGAAATTTTGTTTTTTGATTCATTAGATGAATTGGAATCATAATGTTCGATGTTAATTTGAGGTCAATTGGATTGTACTTTGAATTGGACAAAAAACCCCAAAATCTTGTGTTGGCCGAATTCCATATGCCCTTTTAATGTCTTGGTATTTTGATTTTTGAACATTGGATGTATTGGAAATCATTCGGGATGTTGATTTAATGTCGATTGTGGGTTCGATTGGATTGAAACCAAATCGGACACAAAATCCCTCCTTGGCCGAGAGCTTTGAAGCATGTAAATGGGTTTGATTTTTTCAATTTGTGTGTTGGACATATAATAATGAATTGAGTATGATTAATTGGACTAATTTGGTTTTTGGAAATGTTGATTTAGTTGATTAATCATATAATGCACTTTAGCTAATTAAATTGCGGAATTGGATTCATGTAATTTAATTATTTAGGCTTAAATTGGATTTGGGCTTATTAAGTTGTAATTGGGCTTATTGGGCTTGATTTTATCAAGTTGGGTTTACGCCAAATGGATTGGATCCAATTGGACCCAAAACCACTACCATAAAGCCCAAATGTGACTTATAAACCTTTAAAGTTTAATTGGGCCTAATGGGCCTAAATTGATTTCTGGGCTTATGGGGTTACTCCTTGATTGGGCTTTGGTTGCCGAAGCCCACGCCTTAAAGAAATTAATTAAAGCCCATTAGACTTGAATTGAATTGACGTTGGACGTTAATCGGGCTTTGAGACCCGAACGATTAAATTTGGAATTTAAGTCGTTAAAGGTTTATTAAATAAAGTGTAATATTTAATTTTGAATTGAATAGTGAATTAGTATTAAATACATGTTAAATTGGATTTAATGATGTAGTTTAATTTAATTCATGAATTCGTACTTTGAGTACTTATTCGCAAAAACGAGTTTGACTCGAGCAAAATCAAATCGTTGTTTGAACATTAGATGATCACATAATTATCAGATTAATTAATTTGATTAGATTGATTGATAGCATGCTTTTGTGTGAATACGTGGTTGTGATGAATGAATAATGTATATCGGATGGATATTAGTCGGGTGGGGCAATTTTGGAAATTGTTGTAATAAATTCGATTTATTAAATTGGACTTACGTGTCCAGCCTTATCACCTCTATTCTCTTTGTATTCTCTTCTCACTTATTCCCCTCAATGTTAATGAGGTTTCTTTAGAAGTGTAGTGTAACGGGTAGAAGTAATACAAGTGCTAGCTTGAGTGAGAAAGGGAGAGATTTGATCTAGGATCAATGTGTTAAGTATCCATCCGCATATCATTATTATTTATTTTTCATGCTCGCTTTATGT
>SKCR01049251.1:0-75942 GCA_019454045.1 Zanthoxylum bungeanum
CTCTTATCAACTGCACTTATGACTGTTGTGGGCAAAAATGAGTTGTTTAATATTATGTTGGCTGTGTATATGGAGAATGATAAATATAATCGGAGAATTTACTCATTCTGTAATTTAGAAAGAAAGAAAACAACTAATAACTTGAAGTAGAAGTTTCACCTGATTAGTCATTAACTTCTTTATTCTCTTGTCTTTTTGCTTTTGTGTGCATTAGTTTCACTACATTTGTACTTTTGTAAAATGTTTGTGGGTATCATTGTTGTAAACCCTCAAGAGACTACAACTCGTCCACTAGGGACACCTAGGGGTTTAAAGGCTTGTTGCATACGCTAAATGCAACCGTGATCCCTACGAAAGTGGCTTAGTTAAATTTTATTATGTTATTTTATTCTATGTTTTGCTCGAGGACTAGCAAAATGTTAGGTTTGAGGGTGTGATGAGTGGTAATTATATCATTATTTCCCACTCATTTAACTTAATATTTTGTATAGTTTCTTGAGTTTTGTGAATATTTTGATGTGTTTTGTGTTATTTTGTAGATAAATAAAGTTTCAGGACATTCTGGAGGTGATTTGGAGCAAAATAGTGAAAATTGGCAAAAAGGGCATTTTGGTAATTTGGGTGCGTCGCGACGCCTAACGTGCGCCGAACAGTGCTAACGTGCGCCGGGTCCACGTGTCAGAATCTGAGAAAAGTTTGACTTTGCTAACGTGCGCCGTGCCACGTGTCACCATCACAACCGATCTACTAACGTCCACCGTGCCACGTGTCATCATCCTATGGTGCCGACAGTCACCATCGCCACGTGTCGCCACTTGTCACTCCATCTGTCAGCCACGTCATCGTCCACATCATCAGTTGATCAAGTCAACGTGCCACCTCACCGCCACGTCATCATTAGCCAATCACGACGTGCCACGTGTCGTAATTCTATGGTGCCGACAGTCACTTTGCCACGTGTCGCCACGTCAGCGCCATGTCAGCATCAATCATTGACTCACTTATCCGTATCTGACACGTGGCGGATAAGAATCTGGGCCGACCAATCAGAAGCTGCCACGTGTCACAATAATTGAGCTCCAACCACATTGCCACGTGTCACCTTATCACCTTATCCAGATCGCCACGTGTCATCACCTCAGCATGCCACGACCTTTGGCGTCGCGACGCCCAGAGCCTACCGAGGCCTATAAATTCAGCTCGATGTTTCAGTTTCAAATGTACCATTCTCTCTGAATTCTCTAATGTAAATATGGAGTTTTCTATATAGTTTATTTTAGTTTTTAGTTTTGTAAATAATTTTAATTGCGTTCTGTAAATAACAGTAATTTACTTTCTTACTTTTACAATTTTTACTATTCACCATGGGGAGGTAACTTCCCCAGCTAGGGTGAAAGGTAATTTTTTTACTGTTACTATTTAGATTAATCTCCCTTTAAAATAATATATTCACTATTTAAAATATTGACTTAAAAAGGATACCGCCATATTGGTCGGTTGGTAATTAAATTTTCTTACCGCCTATATGGCAGGTTTATTTTGGTTCCGCCTTTATGGCTGGTTGAACTTAATTTGACTTAATCAGGTTACCGCCTATATGACTGGTTGGTAAAATAATCACAAGTTAATATATTATATTAAGGGAGATATCTAAATAGTAAATAGTAAAATTTGATCATTTTACCTTAGCATTTTATTTTATTTTACTTTTCAACTTTTACTTTATGTCTTTTACTTTTCAGCATTTTTACTTTATGTCTTTTACTTTTAAGTTTTTACTAGCCCTAGTTATGTGTTAGTTATCTGGGGTTGTGATGAATTCTAATATCACCGATTTATAAGGAGTTATGTTATAGTTTGGGTAATTTAAAGGTTTACTTATTAAGTCTTAAGCTTAATGCTTCTTGTTGTCTGATCACCAATAAGATTGATCTGGTAAATCTAAAATGAACTAGACATATGGATTTTAGGTTTCAGCCTTAGACTTAATAGCCCACGATCTTCCTTGAGGATAGATAACCCTTTAATAGATTTCCTTACAGGATAGACATATACCTGTCGGGTGGGGGTAGCCATAATTGGAACTTAAACTTAATGAATCCAGATAATTTGGTTGACATAGACATATGGTTCAATTGGGTTAAACTGGGTATTTGCGTCTGACCATCGACAGAGGCTTTCGCATAATTTCGTGTTCCAGGTTAGTAAACCGATTTATTACACAAACATAAAACAATCACTTCATCTTTTAAAAGATTTTAGAAAGATTCACAACCCTAGATCTTTGTGTCTTTTGTTATTTTCCTTAGTATTTTCTTTTGTCTTTTTATTTATTTATTTATTTAGCAAAACTACAATCAACCAAATCAATCAAGAAATCATTCTCTTCTCCCTCAATTAGATATCTGTAAATAAATAGATTCAATAATTAATAACAACAGTAGGAATTAAGTCCTCGTGGGATCAATATTTTTATACTACTTGAACGATACGTGCGCTTGCATTATACGTGTGTGTTTACGCCGGTCAATATGGCCTTTCTTTTTGTAGTGATAACACTCAATATCTCTTGTTTTTTATTTACCTCGGTTCTTGTCTGGTCTACCTGGGCCTCGACTTTTACTCCTCCCCCTTCTGGTGTTCTTCTCTGTCACTAGAGCTTCTGAGGTTGAGGATGATGCTGACTCCTGCATTCTGTCATCTTTTCTTCCTCGAAGATCCTGGTCTTTGCCATCTCCATAGTGACTTTCCCATCTGCGGCTGAATTTATCACCGTAGATCTGAACGTTTCCCAAAATTCTGGTAACGTATTAAGGAGTATTAAGCCATTTACTTCATCATCGAAGTCTATGCCCAATCCCGATAATTCTTTCATTGTTCCGAGGAAATCATTGATGTGGTCCGCCACAACTGTACCTTCCTGGTTTTTCAACCTCATCATCTTCTTGATGTAGTTTAACTTGTTGTTGCCAGTCTTTGCTCGGAAAAGCTCCTCCAACTTTCTCCATAAGACACATGCATTTGTTTCTTCACTGACATGGTTGACGATACTATCGTCGATCCACTGACGAATAGTACTGCATGTTTTCTGGTGAAGATTAGCCCACTTCTCATCGGACATTCCTTCTGATTTCTGCTCTAGAAATACCGATCCATCATAGTCCTTCACATACAGAAGGTCTTTCATCCTTCCTCTCCATGTGAAATAGTTGGTACTCGTTAACAAAACCATTTTTCCGTTGCCCCCATCCATCATAAAATTTCTAAGCATAATTTCAAAAAACGGAGCTCACCGTTGCGTCCGGAATGGTCAAAAATGGTGGAAATGACACTTCGTTTGTCAAAATTCGACACAGGGACCAAATTGCAAATTTCAGGAGTCAAAGTGCAATTTCCAAAAGTTCAGGGGCCAAGGTGCAATTACGAAAAAATTTAGGGACTAAAATGCAATTTCGAAAAAGTACTGGGGCTAAAATATAATTTCAAGAAAGTTCAAGGACCTTTCTGAAATTTACCAGGTATGCTAAAGTGGCGCTGCTGACATGGCACTTGCTGACGTGTCGATGACTGGGTGACACGTGGCGGCTGACGTGTATCGTCTTCTTCGTTGAGCGGCGCGTTACTGTCTGGCGCGTGCGGGCTCACTGGACCTCCGATCGATCGCCGGAAAATAACACCGTGCTCGTCTCGCCGTGAAAAGTCTGATGGTATGCTCAAAATCAATTTTCGACAACTTTCTTCCGAATCGATTTTCCGAACCGAACCTGTGTTACCGAGTTTCGAGATCCCACCGTGGAACATTAGCTCCTGATACCACTTGTTGTGATGAAACACACACTAATACAGGTGATTGGAGAGAAAATTCTTTTTTTATATCACAAACAAAAGAATTACAAAGCTTCAAACCCTAAGCTTTACAAAAAACTCTCACACCACTTTACTCTCTATATTTATTATTCAGGGATGATTACAAATGAACTCAGAAGCTCCCTTTTATAATGCCAAACCGTGTGCTACAGTAACACGCGGTTTGAGAAGCTGTCAGCAAGTTGGAAAGGGTTGTGTCATGCTTTCGGTGGTAGTCACTTCCACCTTTCGGCTAGTTTGGTGGTTTCCTGCATGGTTCATGCAACCTTGCTGTCTTCAACTTCAACAGGATGGTCTTTAGTAATCATTTGAAACTGTTTAAGTAGTATTGTATCTGTTCTAGAAGCATTATTGGAAGTTAATATTGCTTGGGATGGTCTTTAATTAGCCATTGCTGGGAGTTAGTAATAATATCAAAAATGATAATTATTTTATAAAGTTTATGTGGTTGTTTGTTGGAAATTAATATTGTTGGAATAGTGTAATGTGCTGGAATAATACTTTATGAGCCTTGAATTAGTAGAACTTGAGAAAGTTGTAAACTGTGGATGGTAGAAGATGGATTTTTTTTTTTTGGTTGAGAGATGGAAGATGTTAGTTCCTTTTTGCTGTTGTTGTTGGAATATGTTTTTGATATATAAATTGTTTCTTTTTGTTGGAAAACAATGACTGTTTTTTTTTCTGTAGTAATTAAGGTGTAAACAATGCTATTTATTTGAAACTTATATTATTATTTTTAACTATGTCAGAAATATAATAATATTTTGTTATTGATATAAAATGACTCCAGTAGAAACTTTATTTATTGTAATGACTTCAAATTTTATTGTGCAAAAACAAAAGTACAACATCACAAATGCAATAATTATTTGTTAGTAATTTTATGATATTAATGTGTTAGTGATATCTTGATACCATAATCACATAAATTAATGACATTAAACATATTGTCAGTATGGTCTTGATGTTTTCGTGTCAATAATGTATTGATACAATAGTAAACATAAATTACTGATACTAATATTGTACCACAATTCACTAACGTACGTCTTGATGTGATTATTATAATAATATTATAGTGTTGCGAATTATTGATACTTGAATTACTTATCCTTTTTATTAGTGTAAGTGTATTCTGCCTCGACTAACAATGATACTACTAACAAGTAACACTAAAATGGTGTCACTAAAACTCTTTTTTTGGCATAGTGAATTTGTCAGTATCTCGTATAAAATTGTCATTATCTAAAAAGCATGCATGCAGCTACACCAACACCTAGACGAGAAGCGCTTTTGTATTTCAACACTCGGCTTCTTCTTTCTCTGCACAACAAAAGCACTTTTGTCTTGCTCTTTCTATCCGAAATTCAATCATTCGTCTTCTTTTTTATCACCCTTCTTGCAAAGAAATTAATGCTTCTACAAATATATTTTAAAGCAGATGCTTAGAAATAGATAGAGGGAATCAGGAAGGGGAAATTTGTATTGCTTTTAAAATTTAATCTATTCATCATTTGCCTATGATCTATACATCTCTATAGAAAAGATCATCATTCATCAAGTGAAAGGGAATCCAAGACAATGATGATTAATTAACAGACTTGGACTAATTAAGTGAAACATCATTAAACAATCTATAGCCAGTGATGATCATGGGCTAGGGTTCGTTTCTATCATTATTCCTGTCGAGGGCGAGTCATCCAGAGAGAACTAAGAGCTCGGAGACGATGGAAGTACTCGGCTATCGCCATTAGACACCGAGCCGCTTGACGGATTGTTAGGATCTGATGCAATCGGTGTATGGTTTGGTGTCTCAAAGTATCTGCCTGTAAGTTTAATTTTGTGTTTCATTTATTTTCATGAGAGAAAAAACATGCATTAGAGTGTGTATGTCTATATATATATATATATAATAAGATAAATATTAAGCATAAATTTGGTACGTTATTGTTTATAAAATCTATATACTCAAGACTTTGGGGAATGAAGGGGCCGTAAAGGGTAAGGGAAGATTTAATACAAGTGAAATGTTCCCTTTTGTCTATAAGCTAGCTTTAAAGGAAAAAAAAAAAAACTGCATATAAATTATATTAGATTTTAACCAAGAAATGAGCTAATCCATGTTAGAATATAAGATCTAGTATACAATAATGTAGATAGAATAAAACAAGAGGTCAACATAGCCTAGAGTGTTGCTTTGAATGGACCAATTCTTGATTTTAATTCTACATATAATCATCAATGTCAATTATTAATATATTTTTTTTCCTGATAAACATCAAATCTGTTGAAGCCTTAATCAAATTTTTTTCTCTGTGAGATGATGTAAAATTTCCCTTGGTCAAGCTGAACAACCCACCCACCTAAACTCCAAAGTAATTAAACATTGTTGTGTGTGATTTGGAGTTTCTGCATGCTTATCCTACCTAATTCTTACAACAGTCAAAAAGAAAGTTATTACTGTGGGAATTGGGATGTGGACTACATGGTGTCTTTTAAGTCACACGGTTACGGTTACGACTATGACTATGACATCATACAATTATGTCGTGCCATGTGCACATGTTCATGCTCATATCCTATATTATCAGCTTTACTTCGTATTAAGCTTGATTGAATCGCACTATATCTAATTGAAATTATGATCGAAACACATCCTTATTCACCAAAACATTTCTAATGTAGTAATTTTCATGTTTTTTTAATGGTCATGTCTTAACTTGATATCCGATTGATCATTGGTTCAAATCCTAAAAATTGACAATGTATTAATTTATTGTTGGCTTGGTTACGGGTTTGAAGCCAATTGTGATAGAAACCTTGTGTACTGTACTGTGCATCAACTATATAACATAATCCATGCAATTATGAAAAGTAACCCATTTTTTCAATCATGGAGGCACATGGGTGTTTGTTTTCCAATTTTTGGCTGTGAATGGGCAAAGCTAGGCCTAGTTTAATTTGCTGGAAAGTGGAAGATATTATATGGAGTTGCTATCAAACGTATAAGCCAACAACTCGTGAATGGCAAAAGTTAATTATAACTGTAGAATAAGAATGCCATGCAATGCAATAATTAGCCAGCCACCGCTTGATTGTGAGAATGAGACATATATGTAGTGTTTCATAAATTTGCGTTATGTTTTGGGCAGGACCAGATTCGCTGGTCCCACTCCCACAAACCCCCACTAACAGATATCAAATAATCAAACGGCCATGATAAATAATTAGAAATCCGTACCTGCCTAACCAAAACTTCGAGAGTGGAGAGCTTGTTCATGGCAATGGCCATTTGGCCCATGTAATTAGCCATGTTAGGAGGACAGCTCAGTGAATCAGAAGCTATAGTGTCTGCGATTGACTGGTTCAGAGCTTCAAGCCCTTGAGAGAGAGCATCTTCAGCTTCCTGTGTAGATTGTTGCAGCCCACATATCCCTAGTATCTGTTGCTCCGTTAATGGCTCTATTTGGTTCAATATAACCTGATCAACCAACATTTACACAGAGACCCAAAATTAATAATTATCAATTATTTGCTACAAACAAAAGCAAAGATGAAGATGAAAAAAAAAAAGATCTTTTTAATTAGCTGGTATCAAAGAGAATAATAATAATACACCCGTGCATGCAATTCTCTCTTTCACTTTCAAACCAAAATTGCAGTAACAGACATGGCTTTATTAGCATAACACCTAACCCTACCCATTATTAGAAACCCCTCATGATACCTTTCGTCAGTTATTGATATTCATTTTGTTTTGCAATCTTCCACCGACAATTTTGCCCCATGCACTACGAATCTCATGATAATAACACCCACCCCACATGTCTTTCTAAACTAAGATGGGATTAGTTTTTCTATTTTATCTTTTTGTTATTATTATTAATTTTTCATGATAATCAGATTATTTTATGTATGAATCGGAAACAACCTCTCTGTGAAAAATAGAGGTAGCAGGAATCTTATGTACTAGATAATGAGTATGAATTTTTTTTTTTTAAAAAAATCTAATAATAGAGTTAGTTATCTAACCCTAATTTTGGTTTAGTCGCTATTAGGTAATGTATTTTGTCATTTTATTGTTACATATTTAGCTTGTTAATGTGCCAAAACAAAGTGGTCATGTTTTTTTTATTTTATAATATTAAATATCAAAATAAGTTCATGATTGGAAGTAACTAATTTGAGTACCTTGATGAGCTCAGATGGCCGGAATCCACCCAACCACAAGAAGCATCTTTCGGCCGGAGTCTTCCACGTGCCGGAAACAAGATGAAACACATCGGTTTTGGAAACCATACCTTTGAGGTTAATTATCTCATCATAGTGAGCTAGACAATTATCTACAAAAAGACGAAGCTCGTTCTCGGGTAAATGCTCTTGTACTGCAGCTCTAAGCTCACACATGAGTCTGTGATGCACTTCAAGCCACCTTGCGTACTCCATGTCAAACACAGCCGCTTCTGCAAAAAAGAAAAAACGAAATTAAATAAATTAATATACAAATTATTTTGAGAAATGGTTTAAGTTGTAAATGAGATAACTGGAATAGACGCTGAACTGAGCTTTATAATAGGTTTTCTATAAATTATTATGATTGGTAAATTACATGATAATAATTTAAATATAATTGAATCTTAATCATATTTTGTTTTTAAAACATGTGTAGTTAAAAATTATGAAAAGTTTAATGTATAGTTTAGTTTAGCTCAACATTGGATCCATATTCGTAAATGAGACTATAAGCTATTGAGGTAGCTAAAGGAAAAGAAAACCTGAGGTAATGTTGTTGATGCCAACAGGAATACCTTGCTCTCCTCCTAAAATTCCACCAAAAAACATGCCCTAGCCCCAAAAAGAAAATTAAATCAGTACAAAATGTTGTTATTTGAATAGAAGATATTCGCTAGTTACCAACAGGACTGAATCTTACTTGAGTTCTGGCTCTTTGTAGCTCTTGTTCAAGTTGGGTAAGTTTGATCCTACTTGATTCTAGCTGCTGAACATAAGCCTGTATGAAGAGAGAAGTAAAACAAAAATTGGAACCCACAAAATATAAACTTGTTTAATTTTAAAGAGAAAATTCTGTGGACATGATCACCTTTTTTCTCAGCCTGCTTTTCCTTGCTGCCTCTCTATTCTGAGCAAGTCTTCTCAGTGTCTGATTAAAAATAATTAATCATCAGTTCATGATCACAAACATTGAACATTTTCTTTTATGGGATTTAAAAGAAAATTGTATATTAATTAATTATAGAAAGTAAACCAAAACAAGTGAAGAAATAACCTTAGGGTCTGGTGTTTTTGGTCCTTCCTGTTCTGAACTTGATGCTGGACCTTTGCGGTTTCCTTCACGCTGCAGCAACAAGAAATAATTACAAAACAAAATAAAGAATATTTAACAATTTTAAAACGAAGAATCTCAGTTGCAAGTAAGCTAAGCTACCAACTCTTATTCTTGATCATTTATTAATTATATAATTTGTTATTATATAAATATATATATATATATATCTATATATTCAAGTCGTTTACTAGCTATACCTTGATTGTTTTAGCTGGTTCAGTTCCTGATGCGGGCGCATCATTTCGTGTGTTGGCCAACACCATGGACGGCTCAGATGGTCTCTTTGAACTACTAGTTGTAGAAGAAACTAAAGCCGTACTGGCGGCCTACCAAATACAAAAAAAATTAATAATGAAAATTATTTAACCTAAAAAGGATCAAGAAATTAAAGAAAAGAATGAGTAATTGTTAAGTTAATAACGGTTTAGTAAAATTAAGTACCTTATTAGTTGATGATGGCTCTACGTGCATAGGCTGAGATGGGAAAATGTTCAAAGTTGGAGGCCTCATTCCTGAATTCTCTGCAAGCAAAAATTATAATTTTGACAAAAACCATTAATAATATTCCTTGAAGAAAATCAATTATTAAAGGCAGGTCCCCAGAAGAGACAGAAAAATCAGAAGCAAAAGCTGAAAAAGGCAAAGCAGAAACCCATTACCCATGCCCTATTCGTACCCTTTTCATTCATTTCTTTTTGGGTTAATTTGTTTGTATAGAAAAAAATTGAAACAAATATTTGCTTATTATTGTTTTTTTGAAGAAAATTGTTCTGCAAAGTGAGGATCTGGTCAATGAAAGTACTGTCATGGGAGATTTTAATTCTGTTGAACAGACTTCAACATGTTTTTCCTGTGACCACCCAAAAACAATACCCCTTTTTTTTTTCCAGAAAGAATCTTCCCCAACAGAAACACAGAGACAGAAGGTACAGATTTTGAAGGGTCTTTAGAGACTCACCCCTTTGCTCTTGAACAGTACTGGAAGGGTCTTGTTGTCCATCAAGATAGAGAAAAAGGGCTTGATCTAATTCTCCCAAATCATAAGCTCCACCATCTTTACTACCGCTGCTGCTTACACACCAAAAATAATATACATAATAATAAAAATCACAAAAAAAGTGCTAGCTAGCTTGTAATTAATTTCACGCTTTAGCTTAATCAAATAATTTACATGTAGTTTCCAGGGATAGAGGATGACGATGATGACTGTTGCATCATTCCAAAAGGAATTTGATGATGATCTTGTACTTGAATCTGGTGTTGTTGCTGTTGCTGGTGTTGTTGATGATGGCGTTGGTGGTCAAGTTGCATGGAGGGATTGGTGACTTTGTTGCTAGTAGTAGCCATGAAAGAATCTCTCTCCCAACAAGCTTTGCTTTGTTATTTCTTGCTCTTAGTGATATGATAATAACTCAGCAACTTGATCAAGATTCAACTCATTCAAGAGCTGGCTCTTAGAAGAAAAAACAAATTAAACCCTATAAAAATAACACAAAGCCCCCTCTTTTTTTTTTTTTCCCTCTTTTTGAGATCATGTTGGAGGAAAATAAAAATTAAAAAAAAAAAAAAAGAGTCGGTTATGATCGAAAAAGGAGATAGAAATGATGAAATTAATGCAAAGAAGCAAAAGACAAACCTTTTTAATAGCCCTCTATCAATTAGACTCCAACTGACTTCATATGTAAACACCCATTTTCAGACTTAGAGCTAAAATAAAAAAAATATTTTATTTTAATAAATAAATAAATCAGATAAAAGCGGTCTCAAGATATAATCTCCCTCTTGAGAAAAAAAAAAAACCAAACAAAAACCAAGTGAAGACTTAATGAATGAAACCGCTGTTCTGAATCGAAGAAAAACCACTACACAATTTTTAGCTTCCTTGTCCGAGTGTCCTATTATTAAGGGATGGAATGACGATTTTGCCCTTCACTGTTTTCCAATTTTACTGTTGACATTTTCATGCAAACTTACACGTAGATTTTTGTAAGGCGGCTTTTCCTTCCCAAGGGCCAAGACCTTCTCTAGTCTCTAATCTGAAGCCGCTTCCTTTCTCTGCTATTTTTTTTTTCCCTGTTTCTTTTTCAATTTTCTTTTTTCTTTTTGCTTGTTAATTTTCTTAATTTATTGTTGCAGATAAGCATCCTAACACTAAAATTCTATATTTTAATTAATAAAAATTTAATCCATTACCCTAAATAGTGAGATTAGGTACACCTAATAAGAAAGTCAATAGATCTAACAAATATATTTATACAGTTTACATATAAAATGAAATGAGATTTAAATTTTGTATTTTTGGCTATGCCAAGTATTTTCTTCTCATTCATGCCTGTAATACTCTGATTTTCTTTTTAGTAGGGGAGGCTCGCTCTTTGTGCGGGTTTATTAAAATTTAAATATATATATATATATATAATAATAATAATAAGATATTTGAGGATGAATCTAATTATAAATAAAATGATAAATAAAAAAAAGAAACATATATGGTGTTTTAAAATGAAAAATACTGAATCTTTATATAAAGATTAATATATTTTACTCTCATTCGAAATGCTTTGAGTCAAATTATTGAATGTCAACCTAGTTGGGATGTTAGATCTTAATCTCGAACTCTTCTTTTATTAAGGTCACTTCATAAAAAAATGAGATTAAAAAATAAATAAACATGCTTATCATCAAGCATTACAATCTTTTTTTATTTTATAAAAGGGTATAATAAAAGTAAACACATACTCACCAATGGTGAGACTATGAAAAGTACAATAATCTCCAGATCAATATAAAATGTAGATAACAATTATTACAATTATTACACGGTAATTGGGAAATCCGAATATGACAAAATTACAATTATAATTATTATCCTCGGAGCAGACCCTAACGGCAGACCCTGAAAGCGGAGGCAGGGACTGATGAGCAGAGGCAGAGGCAGATGGCAGAGGCTGAAGGCAGAGACTGACAGCAGAGGCTGAGGCTGAAAGCAGAGGCAGAAGATGAAGCTGAGGCAGAGGCTGAAGCTGAGGCAGAGGCTGTTGGCAGATGCGATGCTGAGGCAGAGGCTGTTGGCAGATGCTGATGCTGAGGCAGAGGCTGTTGGCAGATGCTGAGTCAGGCAGAGGCTGTTGACAGATGCTGATGGCAGGCAGAGGCAGAAGATGAAGCTGAGGCTGAAGCTGAAGCTGAAGCTGAAGCTGAAGCTGAAGCTGAGGCAGAGGCTGTTGGCAGATGCTGATGCTGAGGCAGAGGCTGTTGGCAGATGCTGAACTTTCCCGAGGCTTGTTGTAAAACAACAATATCCTTAAAACAAATTCGTCCCCTACCGTAGGTGCAGTAGAACGTGAGACGATTGTTTCCCAGGATACAACGGAAACGTACGAGAAAGGGCACCACCAGACTCGTATCCAACGAACCACAAAGTGTTTGAACTCTCATTTTAACAAAACAAAGAAAATGATCTTTCGTGTGTGTGCTATGTCTTTCTCTATTTTCTATTTCATATCTTGAAAACAAGAACTGATGTTGTTTATATAGGAAAAGAAAAACACATCTCAATTAATAGAAATTAACTTGCCAATTAAATTTCATAATGGGAGATGTTACACATTGTTGTAACCACTAAGCTAATTAAATTAGCACTAATGGAAATTAAACTATATAACCACCAAGCTAATTAGATTATCACTTATGGAGATACAAAAGGCTTGAAAATTGTGAACTTTGAGCAACAATTTCTCATTCACCCAAGCACCATTTTAAGCATATGAATATACCATTTCGAAGTACTCACGGAGGAGTATCCGAATCATTCAATAACAACCACTAACACGAAGTGGACCATGCTTAAAATTGAGCCTCAAAATGCTTATAAATAAGCATTTTTCCAACAATCCCCCACATGAATGAAATTGGCGAAAAAACGTCGAATAAAATTATTTTTATAAAATATTTTATTTTGACCTAGAAGAGTTCAACGGTTCAACACCTGCATAGGATAGGTAGGCCACAGCCTTTGAACCTTCCCTTGTGAAAATATATCTCATTACTGGCTGACAGTTGACGCGATGTCATTGAACTGTACTGCCGTTCATGTAATTGGAGAACACATATCACACAGATATTTTACCTACACATTTGAGTTCTCATTATTATGTTCATTTTGGCCATGAACATCTACCTGGTTCTGTAAGAGTTTCTAAAAATTGTGCCCCGTACAATTCCCTTTGAAGCGGCCCCACTTCTCTCTCACATAGGTGATTTCTTATTTAAGAGTATCTCGTAATACTCTGCTCGGATTCCCGACGCATAAGAATCATTAAAAGCTTTTGCTTAACCTCTATCCATACGAGCATCACTGTTTCATTTCATCATAGGAATGGACTAGAGGGTAACCCCCCACAGTGATCCAATTATGTCTTTTACGAGTAGTAGGTTGTCCCATTGAACCTAGATCTTGGGATCTCCAGTCAACAAGGTTGGGTTTTCTTTCGTAATAAACATTTATCTAATGGGCTTCAGTCCCATTCCCCTCGATGATTTCACAACTAACTCTCTATTTAACCCTTTGGTTAGCGGATCCGCAATGTTATCCTTTGACTTTACATAGTCAATCGAAATAACTCCAGTAGAGAGTAATTGTCTAACGGTATTGTGTCTACGACGAATATGTCTAGACTTACCATTATACATATTGTTATGTGCCCTTCCAATTGCAGATTGACTATCGCAATGAATGCAAATTGCTGGCACTGGCTTAGGCCAACTTGGAATATCCTCTAGAAAATTTCGAAGCCATTCTGCTTCTTCAGCACACTTGTCTAATGCAATGAATTCTGATTCCATTGTAGATCTGGCTATCACAGTCTGTTTGGAGGATTTCCATGATATAGCTGCACCTGCTAGTGTAAACACATAATCACTAGTAGACTTTGAGTCTTTCATGTCAGATATCCAATTAGCATCACTGTATCCCTCGACTACAGCTGGATATCTATGATAGTGCAACCCATAATTACGAGTAAAACGTAAGTACCTAAGTACTCTCACTATTGCTTTCCAGTGATCAACCCCTGGATTACTCGTATATCTGCTGAGCTTGTTTACTGTACATGCTATATCAGGCCTTGTACAACTCGATAGATACATCAAACTCCCGATCACTCTAGAGTATTCTAATTGAGATATACCATCTCCCCTATTCTTTGATAGGTGTAAACTCACATCTAAGGAGTTCTAGCCACAGCTGAATCATCATTGTTGAATTTACCAAGAATTTTGTCCACATAATGCGACTGATCAAGAATAAGTCCATCTGGACTTCTCGAGATCTTTATTCCCAGAATGACATCTGCAAGACCCATGTCTTTCATGTCAAACTTGGATTTCAGCATATTCTTGGTAGATTTCACCATTTTGGCATTACTCCCGACAATCAGTATGTCATCAACGTAGAGACATAAAATGACATAGCCAACTTCTGTCTCTCTGACATAAATGCATTTATCACATTCATTGATTTTGAAACCATTTGCCAACATGGTGTCATCAAACTTTTTATGCCACTGTTTCGGGGCTTGTTTCAATCCATACAAGGATTTAACTAACTTACAGACTTTCTTTTCTTGTCCTGGAGCTATAAAACCTTCAGGTTGTTCCATGTAGATTTCTTCATCTAAATCTCCATTCAGAAAGGCTGTTTTCACATCCATCTGATGTACCTCAAGATTGCGCAACGCTGCAATCGCTAGTATCATCCTTATGGAATTTATTCTCGTTACAGGAGAATAAGTATCAAAGTAATCAAGACCTTCACGTTGTCTATAACCTTTAATTACAAGTCTTGCTTTGTACTTGTCAATTGATCCATCTGCCTTTATTTTCCTTTTGAAAATCCACTGGACCCTAAAGGTTTACATCCTGGAGGAAGATTCACTAACTCCCAGGTGTGATTTTGTAAGATGGATTCAATTTCACTATTGATGGCATCTTTCCACAAGGCACCATCAGCTGACCTTACAGCTTCGTTATAGCTTTGAGGATCATTCTCTAGCAAAAATGTCAAAAAATCTGAACCAAATGATTTTTCCGTTCTAGCTCTTTTGCTACGTCTTAGTTCAGGTTCAACAACTTGTTGATCCTCTGGAACATTAATTGTTCTCGGTCCTGACTATCTTCAATGATAGTCTCATGTGCCCGTTTGTGCACATCTGAATTCGAATTAGTTTTACAAGGAAAAACGTATTCGAAAAAGATGCATTCCTCGATTCCATTATCGTATTCTTGTGAATATCTGGTACATTAGACTCATGCACAAGAAATCGATAAGCATTACTGTTATGAGCATATCCTATGAAAATGCAATCAACAATTTTTGGTCCTATCTTCACCTTTTTAGGTGGAGGAATGACTACCTTGGCAAGACACCCCCCACTCGAAGGAATTTATAGGAAGGTACTCTTCCTTTCCACATTTCATAAGGAGTTTTCCCTACTTCTTTCCGTGGTACCTTATTTAAAAGGTAATTAGCTGATAAGACAGCTTCTCCCCACATAGTCTGAGGTAAGCCAGAGCTGATTAACATAGCGTTCATCATCTCTTTCAAGGTACGATTCTTACGTTCCGCAATCCCATTGGATTGAGGCGAATAAGGAGCTGTGGTTTGATGTATGATTCCATTTTGTTCACAAAGTGATTCAAAAGGGAAAACATACTCACCACCACGATCACTTCTTAACTCCTTAATTCTTTTATTCAGTTGGTTCTCAACTTCATTCTTATAGAGAACAAATTTCTCTATAGCTTCGTCCTTGCTTTTCATTAAATACACATAGCAAAATTTGTGCAATCATCAATAAAGGTAATAAAATATTTATTACCGCCTCTCGATTGTATTGAATTAAAATCACATACATCGGTATGAATTAGATCAAGTGGTTCAGAGTTTCTTTCAATACTATGAAAAGATGATCTTGTTAGTTTTGCCTCAACACAAGTATCACACTTATGTTTGTTATCAATTTTAAAATTGGGAATATGATTCATGTTAATTAACTTTCGCAATGAATTAAAATTAACATGTCCTAATCTACCATGCCAAAGATTAGAATACTCAACAATATAAGCAGAAGAACTAGCTTTATTGATATTTTTGGGTTAACAACCATTACATTGAGCTTAAAAAGCCCATCAGTTACATACCCTTTTCCCACATACATCACATTTTTAGTCAAAACTACTTTATCAGACTCAAACACCATCCGGAATCCATGCTTGTTCAGAAGCGATCCAGACACAAGATTCTTCCGTATTTCAGGTACATACAGAACATTGTTCAGAGTCAACTCTTTCCCAGAGGTCATCTTCAGAATCACCTTTCCTTTACCTTCTATCTCAGATGTTGCTGAATTTCCCATGTATATCTTTTCCCCATTTTCAGCAGGCTCAAATGAAGAAAACATGCTCTTGTCTGAGCATACATGTCGAGTGGCACCAGTATCAATCCACCACTCTCTTGGGTTAGAACCCACCAGATTCACCTCAGAAACCACAGCAGAAAGGTTAATGTCTGAAACATCTTGAGTCATGTTTTCTAGCACATTAGCCTCTTGTTTCTTTTTCTTCTTTGGCAGTCTGCACTCAGAAGACTTGTGACCCATTTTGTCACAGTTGAAGCATTTTCCTTGAAATTTTGATTTCTTGGAAACTCCTCCTTTAGGGCCCATCTTTGACCCTTTGTTATTGAGGTTCTTGTTCTTATGGCCATGTTCGACAACATTTGCTTTGGCCTCATGATTCATTCCTCTCTTTTCAGAAACTCGGTTATCTTCCTCAATTCTTAGCTTAAGAACCAAGTCTTCAATGCTCATTTCTTTTCGCTTATGCTTTAAATAATTCTTGAAATCTTTCCAACCAGGTGGTAGTTTCTCAATTATCGAGGCTACTTGGAAGGTTTCACTTAAACTCATCCCCTCAGCATGAATTTCTGCTAGAATAATCTGTAGTTCTTGTACTTGGCTTATCACAGTTTTGGAATCAATCATTTTAAACTCTAGGAAACGGCCTACGACAAATTTCTTAGTACCGGCATCCTCAGTTTTATATTTTCGATCTAAAGATTCCCAAAGCCCTTTAGCTGTTTTCATTCCAGCGTACACACTGTACAAGGAATCACTTAGCCCATTCAGCACATAATTCCGACATAGGAATTCAGAATGTTTCCAAGTTCAATGGCACTGATGACTTGGATATCAATCTCACCCTCTTTGGGTACAGGAGCATCTTCCTTTAGAAACCTCGCAAGGTTCAACGTGGTCAGGTAGAAGAACATTTTTTGTTGCCACCTTTTGAAATTCTGACCACTGAATTTTTCAGGTTTTTCCGCAGCAGGATTGACATGGCTCACATGTCCAACATGTTGTCTAGCCATTGAGGCAGAAATACCTTGGCCAGCCACAACGGCTGCCATATTAAGCCCAGAGGCTGATGCAAGTTGGCCAACCGAAGGGGCTGCCACTGCACTTTGGTCAGCCACGGGGGCTGCCACAACATTCTGGCCAGCCGAAGAGGCTGCCATATTCGGATCTACTGTGTTTGGACTGATTTCCATATCCACAGAGTCGATTTGTTTTAAGACTGTAGATAACAATTATTACAATTATTACACGGTAATTGGGAAATCCGAATATGACAAAATTACAATTATAATTATTATCCTCGGAGCAGACCCTAACGGCAGACCCTGAAAGCGGAGGCAGGGACTGATGAGCAGAGGCAGAGGCAGATGGCAGAGGCTGAAGGCAGAGACTGACAGCAGAGGCTGAGGCTGAAAGCAGAGGCAGAGAGATGAAGCTGAGGCAGAGCAGGCTGAAGCTGAGGCAGAGGCTGTTGGCAGATGCTGATGCTGAGGCAGAGGCTGTTGGCAGATGCTGATGCTGAGGCAGAGGCTGTTGGCAGATGCTGAGTCAGGCAGAGGCTGTTGACAGATGCTGATGGCAGGCAGAGGCAGAAGATGAAGCTGAGGCTGAAGCTGAAGCTGAAGCTGAAGCTGAGGCAGAGGCTGTTGGCAGATGCTGATGCTGAGGCAGAGGCTGTTGGCAGATGCTGAACTTTCCCGAGGCTTGTTGTAAAACAACAATATCCTTAAAACAAATTCGTCCCCTACCGTAGGTGCAGTAGAACGTGAGACGATTGTTTCCCAGGATACAACGGAAACGTACGAGAAAGGGCACCACCAGACTCGTATCCAACGAACCACAAAGTGTTTGAACTCTCTTTTTAACAAAACAAAGAAAATGATCTTTCGTGTGTGTGCTATGTCTTTCTCTATTTTCTATTTCATATCTTGAAAACAAGAACTGATGTTGTTTATATAGGAAAAGAAAAACACATCTCAATTAATAGAAATTAACTTGCCAATTAAATTTCATAATGGGAGATGTTACACATTGTTGTAACCACTAAGCTAATTAAATTAGCACTAATGGAAATTAAACTATATAACCACCAAGCTAATTAGATTATCACTTATGGAGATACAAAAGGCTTGAAAATTGTGAACTTTGAGCAACAATTTCTCATTCACCCAAGCACCATTTTAAGCATATGAATATACCATTTCGAAGTGCTCACGGAGGAGTATCCGAATCATTCAATAACAACCACTAACACGAAGTGGACCATGCTTAAAATTGAGCCTCAAAATGCTTATAAATAAGCATTTTTCCAACATAAAATACTGACTAAAATTATTACATTAATCAAAAAGAGCCCAAAGTTTCACATAATCAGAAGAAATCATCAGTGGAGCGCCTGAAAAGTTAAAATCATCATACTTAATAGAGATCCATCTAAAGGTGAAGTAGAGAACCTTTTCATATGTTCGAGTTAAAAACGATGAAATATCTTTAAAAATATGTTGATTCTTTTGAAGCCAAATACCCCAGCACACAACCATAGATAATGCATATAGGAAATTCTTAATTTTTTGCCCTTATGTAGAAACTCCCAAGAGTGAATAGATCAGTTGAACATTCTAGAAATACCTAAGTAAAACGCCCCACCAATTCATAATCCAAGATTATATGTTCCAAGCAAATGGACAGAAGATCAAAAGGTGATTAGTAGCTTCAACGCTCTCATTACAAAAGATGCAGCTTAATGAGTTAATATCCAAAATCCCTCATCTGTTAAGAAATTATTTGATTTAATTTGACCAAGAAGCAATAGCCAACAAAAAATTTGGACCTTTTTGGAGCAATATTTCTCCAAATGAATGAAAATTTCCAGCTTTGCAAGGAACTGCACCCCAATGAAGGAGTACTTGAACAAGATTGAACTGAGAACTTGTTAAGTACCTTTTGGTACTTTAGTCAAAAGGCACCGAAAGGTGCATCTATAATAATATTAAATATAAATTATTTATGTGGGTGGGTCCCACATACAAAAAAAAATCATAAAAAATTAAAATTTATTATTTGCACAGTGAATCTCATGCCTATAAATAGAGGCTTCATTTTATTATTTTCTTAATTCAATTTTCAATCAAATCCTCTATATTATAAGAGAGGAAAATATTATTTCTTCTTAAGAGTTTGTGAGAGAGTTGTAATTCTCATATTCTAAGAGAGTGTGAGATTGTCCACTCCTTGTTTTTAGTGAGAGAAGTTGTAAAATTCTTTTCACTATAGTGAAATCATTTTACATTTGTTCGTGGTTGTTTCCCTCACATTAAGGGTTTTACCACATTAAATTTGTGTCTCATTATTTTATTTTATAGTTAATATTTATGGTAGGTTAAGCCTCTGAATTATTATTGTATTTTTATATGGTAGGAAATGCCTCATGAACTAATAATTGTTCTCAATTTCACTTTATTTGTGTGCCAACATCAGCCCATGTTCCCTTAATAGTGGTATCAGCGCTCCAGATTCATGATTACAGTTTACGAAGACTATTCACGAAGACTGTTCACATATACGGTATAGTATTATTCACGTATATATATTGTTCATGAATATAATACTATTCACATACACGGTATTGTATACGATACTGTTCACGATGAAATAGTAAAAGCCGATTCAAGTAAGAAGATGGTCGTCATCAGAAACATGGCAATAAAGTTTATAATTGAGAAGTTCAACATGATCAATTTTTCCTTTTGGAAACTTAAAATAAAAGCAATCTTGAGAAAAGACAATTGCTTAGCGACAATTGGTGAGAGATCAGATGGAATGATTGATGAAAATTGAGAGATATGGACAAAAACACTATGGGCAACCTATATATAGCATTAGCAGATTATGTGTTATCCAGCGTTACAGAGAAGAGGACTGTAAAAGAGATTTGAGATGCACTTATCAAATTGTACAAGGTCAAGTCAGTACACAACAAGATCTTCTTGAAGTAGAGACTTTACACTCTTCGTATTAGTGAGTCTACATCCATGACGAATCACACCAATAATTGAATACATTATTTTCCCAACTCATTGTGTTGGATTGTAGTATATCTACAAATAGATGTGCCAAGATTATACTTCAAAGTCTACATGATTCGTATGAGCAACTTATCATCAATTTGACAAGTAATATTGTCAATGATAATCTAATATTTGAAGAAGTTACAATTGTTGCTCTGGAAGATGAGTCTAGGCGTAAAAATAAGGAAGACATATCATCTGGTTCACAACAAGCAGAAACATTATCGATGATAAAAGGGAGATCAACGGAACATGACTCAAGTGGGAGTCAAAACCATGGTAGATCGAAATAAAAAGTAAGAAGAATGTTAAATGATACAATTGTGGCAAGAAAAAGCACGTCAAGAAAGATTATTGGAATCTGAAGAATGGTGCAGAAAAAGCTCATATTACAATAAAATCTCAGGGATGTATTGAAAGTACTTCTGAAGAAGGTGGCTCACTTTATAGTGAAGTAGCAATGTTGTCTAATGATAGCAGAAAACAACTAAGTGATGCATGATTGGTTGATTATGCAGCAACATGACACATGACCTCTTAGAAAGAATGGCTACGCCATTATGAACCTGCCTCTGAAGGATCGATTTTTCTAGGCAATGATCATGCCTTGAAAATTATTGGGATTGGAGCCATCAAAATAAAGATGTACGATGGTACTATATGTATTGTACAAGATGTTCGACATGTTGTAGGAATGAAGAAAAATATAATGTTACTTGGACAGTTAGATGACCTCAGATACAAGACCGTTGTTGAAAATGGGGTATTAAAGATGGTGAAATAAGCACTTATAGTCTTGAAAGCTGAAAAGATCTCAACAAACTTGTATATGCTATTGGGAGACTCAATTCGGGAAGCAACTGCATTAGTAACATCACTGGATTCTGGAGAGAAAGTTTCTATGTTGTGACATCAGAAACTATGCCACATATCAAAATAGGGAATGAAGATTCTCTTCAATAAAAAGTTACTCCCAGGCTTGAAAGCGGTTAGTCTACTGTTTTGTGAGTATTGTGTTATAAGTAAGCAAAAGAGATTAAAATTCAGCAAGTCAAGTGCTTGGAGTTAAACCATTTTAGAATTGATTCACTCTGATGTTTGGGAAGCACCGGTTCAATCTATGGGGAAAGCAAAATATTTTGTATAATTTATTGATGACTTTTCTAGAAGATGTTGGGTGTATCAAATCAAAAATAAGTCAGATGTGCTATCAGTTTTCAAAAACTTCAAAGCACAAATTGAAGTAAAAACTGAAAAGAGAATCAAATGTTTAAGGACAGATAATGAAGGAGAATATTACAGCAAGGATTTTGATGTATATTGTCAGCAAGAAGACATCAAAAGGCAAACTACTACACCGCACACTCCTCAATAAAATGGTGTGGTAGAAATGATGAATAGAACATTACTAGAAAGAGTAAGAGATATGCTCTAAACAACTAGTCTACCAAAATACTTTTGGGCAGAAGCAGTTCATACAACATGTTATGTTGTAAATAGATCTTCATTAATAGCAAATGATTTGAAAATATCGATGGAGATAAGGAGCGGAAAGCCAGCTAATTACTCATCTCTTCATATTTTTGGTTGTCCTGTATATGTGATGTACAATGCTTAAGAAAGAACAAAATTAGATCCAAAATCTAGAAAATGCATTTTTGGGTTTTGTTGATGGAGTAAATGAGTATCGCTTGTGGGATCCCACTACCCACAAGATCATCATCAACAAAGATGTGATATTTGCATAAGATCAACTGTAGAAAGAAGGAAATAAAAACATTTGAAAAGAAACTACAGAGACTACAATAATACTGGTTGGGAATAATCTAGAATAAGAAAATTCAGATTATTCTGAAATAGCACCAGAGCACGAGGTACCAGAACCAATCGATTTTGAAGCTTCTGAAGTTCGTCCATCAACTCGAGAGAGAAGACCTCAAGGTTGGCACTCATAGTATATTACGAAGAGTAACATTACATACTATCTTCTAACAGATGATGGAGAGCCATCAACTTTCCATGAAGCTACAAATGGCATAAATGATCTTTGTGGATGACAACAATGCAAGAATATAAAAGCTTTGCGCCACGTGGAAGAAACGCCATTAGTAATAAATGGGTTTACAAGATCAAACGAGATAACAATGATCAAGAAGAGCGGTATCATGCACAATTGGTGGTAAAATGATATGCTCAGAAAGAAAGATTGATTTCACGAGATATTTTCTCCGATAGTTTGACTTAACACAGTCAGAGTAGTCTTGGTTATGTGTGCTACTTTTGACCTACATCTGGAACAATTGGATGTAAAAACTTTATTTCTGTGGGACAATTATGACCCATAACATCACTATTTGTACAGATCATGGTGTTGTTGTACAAATAACTATGTGACAAAGGAATTGCTCTTCTATCATTTGTAATTAGATTACCAAGATGTATAAATGATAGAAGGTCCATATGATTAGTTCCAGATTGAGATGATATGAGACAGTATCAATCCATAAAGGTTTAATCATTAAATATCCCTAGTTGTAGTATTATCGAGATTGGACATCGATAATGCGGAATAGACTGGTATTACACTTGTGCGCGTTGTGGGAGCATAACATCATAGTTCTCATATATTTGGGTATATGATACTCATACAAGTGTAATATGAGGTTGTGTTTACCGATGGTACGGAAACAGCTTCGCTCTGGATAGACCCCTTGGAATTCCATTGGTAGTATGACTATGTGTCTATGGAAGTCCGAATCAGGGTAGGTGTATTTGGTCTTAACCTGAGACTTGCACCGCTAATACTTGCGACAATCAATATACTTTGGTTTTGGTCGTCCAGGCTTTAACAGGTTCTGTGTATGCCTCTTCTGGGTATATTGAGAATCGTAGTGTATTGGGTATGATGTCGAGATGGAAGTATCACTCCAGTCATAGTGGAGATGATGATCACGTAGGATACGGAACTTGTTCTCTTATATGCTGCAGCTATGGGGATTTATGACTAGGTCATGTTTATCCGATTATAGAGACTAGTTACCAGAGATCGGATATGTGCTTCGTACGGAGCATACACATTTCCAGCCCCAGGCCTTGCACGTGACATCTGATGCTGGATCGAAATACGCAATACTACGTATACTACGCTTGATATAGATCACATATTCCAGTAAGAATATTTCTGGAGAATTGGGTAGGCACGGTGCTTTGCTAGAAGCCAACCATCTCTTGTAAATCGGTAAAAACGTAGTACTAGGTACGTACGTGTTCGGATAGTCCGACGACCGGATTTACTGCCAATATCCAGGGATCTCATGGGTCGCTTCCCGAAGATTCACCGATGACATATGACTCGCACTTTATTAATCTGGGATTAATTAATGAGAGAGATAAAATTAATCTAGGATTAATTACAGAGATATTTTATCTGGGATAAAATATTATTTAAAGAGAGAGAACGATTAATTTGGAATTAATTGATAAAATAATATATTCGATATATTATACGAAATTGGATTTCGACGCGGAATTGAAATTAGATTTTAATTCGGGCAAACGAGTTAATTTAGAATTAATTCGTTAGTGACGTGAATAGTAATTTTGCTAGGCATAATTATTTAATTACGTCGCAACGGAAAATTCGTTAATTTGGAATTAGCGAACCCGAGCCCGGGAGTGTTTGCGGGGCGCACTCGCATTGCGAATTTAAGTGCGGCCCACAAGTCACATCAAGCGTCAAATCACTAGTCACATCAAGCGTCAAATCACTTGTCACTTTGAGTGATGTGATGTCAAGTCACTTTTGATGTGAATAGTGATGGAGGTGGTTGTTGGCTTTAATGCCTTTTGACTTTTGGAAAGCAAAAATTTGGTAAATGGATTTTTGAAATTCATTTTTGTGTATTAGATACACAACTCCAACAACCAACACTTAACACACACTCTCTCCTCTTTTTTTCTTCTCTCTTACGGGCTTGGGCCATTTCTTCTTCTATTTTTCCTGGTTTTGCCGAGAATGAAGGAGAAGCTAAGGAAATTTTGTGGCAAAATTTCTGGATTGCTAGCACGCTTTAGGAGTCGTATGATGGTGATAGGGAAACCCACCTGTGGGCATGGAATACACATCACAAGCTTGGAACTTGAAGGACCACCATGGCCGAAATTTTGGAGGACAAAAACTGCATTTGCCGTGAGCTTCCATGGACCAAAAGCTTGGAGATTTTGATGTTCCTCGCGTCGCAAAAGCCGATCGTTGTAAGTATGATTCCACCATGCTTTTACGAGTATTCACATATGTGTTTTATTGCTTGAAATTTGATCCTTGGGACCTAATAGAAACCCAACGATGGTATCTTGAGCCATTTTGAGCATGAAACTTGTTTAGGGTAAAATTTGGGTAAAATCATTTTGAGCATGATTTGATAAAATTAATGATTGAGGATGCTTGAATGATGTTGTATTGAAGTTGTGCATGATCAATTTCATGAAAAGTTGATTGGATCAATTTTTGCCCAAATGTTGAGGCTAGGCCGAAACTAGTATATGCCCTAAGTCATGGTATTTTTTGTTTCTTTGTTCATTGGATGACTTGAAACAATGGGTAATGTTGATTTATAATTCAATTGGATTGAAAACGAAATCGGACATAAAAACCCATGAATGCCGAGACTTTGAAGCATGAAAATGATTGATTTTTTGATTCAAATGTGTTGGACATATGTTGATGATAATGAGTATAATTAATTGTGTAAATTAGTGTTTTGGAAATATTAATTTGGTTAATTAATTATGGCATACACTTTGGTTAATTAAGTTATGAAATTTGGAATTTTGTGATTTAATTAATTGGGCTTAAATTTGGAATTGGGCTTTTAAAGTTGTAATTGGGCTTAATGGGCTTGGTTGTACCAAGATTGGTTTAGGCTAAATTGGTTGGATCCAATTGGGCCCAAAACCATATCCATAAAGTCCAATTATGACTTAATGGACCTTTAATTTTAATTGGGCCTAAATTGGTTTCTTGGCAAATAAGGGTGATTCCTTAAATGGGCTTTGGTATTTGGGTTTAACCCATATTGACCAAAAGTCCATGCCTTTGAAATTAATTGAAAGCCCATTGGACTTTAAATTAAATTGACATTGGATGTTAACCGGGCTTTGAGACCCGTAAAGATTAGATTTAGAATCTAAGTCGTAAAGGTACATTAAAAGTGTAATTATTTAATTTGGAATTAAATAAATGAATTAGTATTAAATGCAAATTAAATTGGATTTAATTTTGTAGTTTAGTATAATTCAAGAATTCGTACTTTGAGTACTTATTCGCAAAACGAGTTTGACTCGCGCAAAATCAAATCGTTGTTTGAACATTGGATGGTCATTAATATTCAGATTAATTAATTGGATTAGATTGATTATAACATGCTTGTGTGAATACATGGATGTGATGTATGAATAATGTATATTGGATGGATATTAGATGGGTGGGGGCAATTTTGGAAATTGTTGTAATAAATTTAGAAGTTATTAAATTGGACCTGCGTGTCCAACCTATTACCTCTTGACTCTGTGTATTTCTCTTCTCACCTATTCCCTTAAATGTAAATGAGGTTTCTTTAGAAGTAATACTTGTGCTAGCGGGAGAGAGGAAATGGAAAGATTTGTTCTAGGAACAATGTGTTAAGTATCCATCCGCATATCATTATTATTTATTTACTTACGCGCCTTATTATGTGTTTAGAATGCATGTTTAAGGGTGTATGATGATGAGACCTTAACAAAGATAATTAATTGGTTGCCAATTACACGCGAAAAACCCCCTCAACATATTAAGCATTTTTCCTTCCATTGAGTGATTCTTACTCAAGATACAAGACTGGCATTGGTTTGTTGGCCAAAGTCAAGACCTTTGTCCGTCACGGATGTGTTTGAATCATGAAGGCTTTGTTCCATATCGGTGTCTTGTCCAAGTTGTGATTTGTTGGCCAAAGTCAAGATCACTTCTGTCCATCGACATTGATTACGAAGCTTTCCAAGGTCAATGGTTCCGCTTAACTGGGATCACTAAGTTTGTTGTGCCAAAGCCAAGGCTTAGTTGATTCAGAGGAAAAATGTTAGGGAATATATTGGATATATTGGCATATATAAGATATATATTTCGGACTTGGATGTCCACCTACTGGATCTAAGAATTGGATGGGATCCAATTGATCTTAGAGAACTACCTAGTTAATTATCATACAATTTGTTGGCCAAAGTCAAGATTGTGTGTTATTTAACGGGATCCTAGCCCACTAGGAAACAAGGTTTCCCGAGTACTCCACAGAGGGTTAGAGGCTCGTCGAAAAATAGTGGGAGGCAAGTATTAAATTTGCAATATTCGTTTAGTTACTTGCCATACGCGTTCATTACAAATATTTCGTCAAATAAACTAATATTTAAACGTTGTTTTTATTACAGTTGGACTGTATTCAAACTTTTCTTTATAGTTGATTATATAATTGGATTATAGTAATCAATATATTTGAATTAACCATTTCAATTAATAGTTGATTTATAATTAGATTATAGTAATCAATATAATTGAATTTAACCTATTAAATTATAGTTGATTATATAGTTAGACTATAGTAATCATTATAATCAATAGTACCTAAAATCGTTGATTAAATAGTTGGACTATTAGAATCAAGATAATTGAAAGATTAGTGTTTAAAACATAATCCTGGGTGAAAATGTATTTAAACGACTTTAATTTTCAAATTTGGGAATAAAATTCAGGATAGTCCTGAAAAACGATAAGTTATTCCATTTGATAGAGTAACATCTTGGGCCTAAGCCCGGAGTTGAGCAAATAGTAGAGCATGATCTTTAGAAGATTCATGTGATGATAACTTTAGTGCTTAATCCATAAGCTTGCCAAATAGACTCCTTAATTTCTTATTCAGAACTAAGGATTAGATCCTTATAGTATGATGTTGAAATTGAAGGATCTTCATAGATCTATCCTTAGATCTTAGAAGTACTAATTGCAATAGAAAACTCTTGGAGAGTTAATGGCTATTCTCAAAGAGACAAAGCCAAAGTTTGCAATAGGGCAAGAAGCGCAAGACGCATCTTATTTCGACATTTTAGATGGCCAAGGCTTGGCCAAAGGCTTCTGGGTGTGGAAAAGTGGCAAAGGCAAAGTCATTATAATCTTCTGGGAAGACAAATGACATATCCCAAGATGTCTGCCTAAACTGTGGCAAACGGGGACACAGAAGCGTGACTGCCGTATGGACAAGGCCGACTTCAAATATGTTTGTTATAAATATGTTACTACTAGTATTAAAATTGGATTTTAGATACTGGATGTGGTAAATAAATATGTACTGGTGTGCAGAATCTGCTGATAAGCAGGATACTGACTTCAGTCGAGATTTGATCTGTGAATTGAAAACGGGACGAGAGTCGCTGTTTTAACCGTAGATACCTAAGTTTAGAAACTACCTTTCGGGTTGTACTTAAATTAGGAAACTGTTACAATGTAACTAGTTTGACTAGATACATTATCTCTATATCAGGGTTTAACTCGTTGCGGGTATACCTTTATATTCTAGAATACTAAAGTGTTTTATTATATAAAGATGATATTGAGATAAACACATTAGATGTGAATAACAATATTTATATTTTGAATATAAATAAATCTCAAACATATGACATGACAAACAAATAGCTCAAACTGAATTAATCAGTTGAGACTTATATGTGGCATTGTTGTCTGTGACACAATTAACAAGACTCGTATATCCACACTTTTGAAGAGTGGATACTAAGACGGATTTTATTCTATTAAAATGATGTCTACAAATTAGTTTATTGGGCAAAGTGCCTAAAACACCTTTTACTTTGTAAAAGTACAAGTGCCACCGATCTGTTATCCCTTGTTCATAGTGACGTAAGTGGGCCCATATCTAGCTAGGCTAGATATGGATATGAATACTTCGAAACCTTTATGGATGTGGCATCGCGTTATGGTTATGTGTTTCTTGTGAAACACGGATCGAAAAATTTTAGAGTTACACGAAGTAGACAAACAGATCGGCTAAAGTATTAAACATCACTGTTAGACCATGATGAAAATACTTAAGCAATAAGTTTCTGAAATACTTGAAAGAGTATAGTATTCTTTCAGTGAGGACTCCTCCCGGAACACGTCAATTTGACGGTGTGTCCGAACTGAGAAACTGAATTTTGTTAGACATGATAAGGTTAATCATGAGTCGCTCTGAGCTACCATTTCCTTCAACGGATACGCATAAACAGGCAAAACTTATTTTGAATAAGGTTCCATAAAAATCTGTTTGACAGACTTCATATTAGATATGAACAGGAAGAACCGGGTTTTCTCATTCCTGATATTGGGTATGCTAGGCATATGTTTGGATGATACCAAACTAAAACCCAAATCGGATAAGTGCCTAAGTTGTAGGTATCCTAGGGAAACCAAAGTATAAGTACTTATACAACTCATAAGAGAACAATGTAATTGTTGCTCGCCATGCGGTTTTCCTAAGAGGAATACCGATATGCAGTGGTAAGTGGGAGGAAAGTAAAACTCGATGAAAATCAGAGTAATACTGTTCCAGGCACCGATTCCTTAATGGAACATAAATAGTTCATCAAGGATGAAACTATACCAATAATCTTCGAATACACAAGAACCGCGATAGTCGGAGAGAGTCAGAAAACAACCTGGGAGGTATGGGTTTCTGATCTCACCTTAAGGAGATGTCAATCTTATTGAGGAATACGAACTGACTACGTATGAGGAAGTGATACAAGGTATCGACTCCTATTTGGCAAAGTGTCATAATGTCCAAAATGGATTCCATGTATACCAACCGAGTTTGGACACTGGTTGATGTACCGCAAGACATTGTGCCTATTGGTACTATATAAGTCTTCAAGGAAGACATACATGAAGGCAACATACCAACGTACTAAGCTAGGCTTGTAGCGAAAAGGTATCGTTATCAACATTGTGTCGATTCCGACGATACCTTTTAACCGTTTCCATGGTTAAATCCATTTGGATTATGCTTGCTGATGCTGCATGTTTCATTCATGAAATATGGCAGCTGAATGTCAAAATCGCTTTCCTCAACGGAAACCTTTTGGAGAATGTTTACAACATCCTGATGGTTTTGTCGTACCAAAACGAGCAAACAAGGTTTGCAAGTTAACTCGATCCATGGATAGATTGAAGCAAGCATTGCGTTCTTGGAATTATCGTTTTGATGTAATCATAATGGTATATGATTTAATTCAAAACGAAAATGATTCTTGTGTATATAAGAGGGTTAGTGGGAGCGCACTAACAGTGGAAAGTCCTATAATAATGACATGTCATTTCTTGGAAATGATATTCCCATATTACAATCGGTGAAAACTTGGCTTTCATGAAAATTCTCCATAGAATTCTTGGGATAAACAACCTTTATTCTAGGAATAAATATCTACTGGGATAGATCTAGAGGTTGTTAGCACTCTCCAAGAACTCGTACATTGAAATAAATGTATGTGACCTGATGTCTCATACGCTTTGAGCATATGGAGTCACAATCAGGCCAATCCAAGTGATAGTCACTGGATTGATGTTAAGAACATCCTTTAGTATCTTAGAGAACTAAGGATGCTTTCTTATACTATGGAGAATGAGAACTTGAAGTGACTGGGTTCACCTCTGCAAGTTTCCTAACCGATAAAAACGACTATAAGTCGTAACAACGGTACTATAAAGTTTGAATAACAGAACAACGAGCTGGAAATCTTCCATGTAAGATACTGTTACCGAATAAACAACAAAAGCGGGTTATTGCTGCAGCTGAGGCAGCAATAGAAGCCTTTTGGATCGATAATAATCCTAATCAGATTAGAAGTAGTTCTGTTAGCAGCTGAGCTAGGCTACAGCGCAGGCTAAAGAATTAATGGTCTCATCAACGATCCAGATATATACTTCAATTATACATCTGATTCGTTCGGGTCATACATCATGGCGATGTGATGATCGAATAAATCACATCAGATGATAATTATGAAAATCCGCTGACGAAAGTATTTCCTCAGCAGAAGTTTGAGTGAACCGTACATAGTTTGGGAGTAGGACACTTGAGTGATTGGCTATAGGCCAAGTGGGAGATTGTTGGACAGTTATGACCCATAGCATCACTATTTGTATAGATTATGGTATTGTTGTACAAATTAACTATGTGACAAAGGAAATTGCTCTTCTATCATTAGTAATTAGATTACCAAGATGTATAAATGATAGAAGGTCCATATGATTAGTTCCGGATTGAGATGATATGAGACAGTATCAATCCATAAAGGTTTAATCATTAAATATCCATTGTCGTAGTATTATCGAGATTGGACATCGATAATGCAGAATAGACTGGTATTACACTTGTGCGCGTTGTGGGAGCATAACATCATAGTTCTCATATATTTGGGTATAGGATACTCATGCAAGTATAATAGGAGGTTGTGTTTACCGATGGTACGGAAACAGCTTCGCTCTGGATAGACCCCTCGGAATTCCATTGGTAGTATGACTATGTGTCTATGGAAGTCCGAATCAGGGTAGGTGTATTTGGTCTTACCTGAGACTTGCACCGCTAATACTTGCGACAATCAAATACTTTGGTTTTGGTCGTCCAAGGCTTTAACAGGTTCTGTGTACGCCTCTTCTGGGTATATTGAGAATCGTAGTGTATTGGGTGTGATGTCGAGATGGAAGTATCACTCCAGTCATAGTGGAGATGATGATCACGTAGGATACGAAACTTGTTCTCTTATATGCTGCAGCTATCGGGATATTATGACTAGGTCATGTTTATCTGATTATAGAGACTAGTTACCAGAGATCCGATATGTGCTTCGTACGGTGCAGACACATTTCCAGCCCCAGGCCTTGCACGTGACATCTGATGCTGGATCGAAATACGCAATACTACGTATACTACGCCTGATATAGATCACATATTCCAGTAATAATATTTCTGGAGAATTGGGTAGGCACGGTGCTTTGCTAGAAGCCAACCATCTCTTGTAAATCGGTAAAAACGTAGTACTAGGTACGTACGTGTTCGGATAGTCCGACGACCGGATTTACTGCCAACATATCCATGGATCTCATGGGTCGCTTCCCGAAGATTCACCGATGACATATGACTCGCACTTTATTAATCTGGGATTAATTAATGAGAGAGATAAAATTAATCTAGGATTAATTACGGAGATATTTTATCTGGGATAAATTATTATTTAAAGAGAGAGAACGATTAATTTGGAATTAATCTATAAAATAATATATTCGATATATATACGAAATTGGATTTCGACGCGGAATTGAAATTAGATTTTAATTCGGGCAAACGAGTTAATTTAGAATTAATTCGTTAGCGTTGTGAATAGTAATTTTGCTAGGCATAATTATTTAATTACGTCGCAACGAAAAATTCGTTAATTTTGAATTAGCGAACCCGAGCCCGGGAGTGTTTGCGGGGCGCACTCGCATTGCGAATTTAAGTGCGGCCCACAAGTCACATCAAACGTCAAATCACTAGTCACATCAAGCGTCAAATCACTTGTCACTTTGAGTGATGTGATGTCAAGTCACTTTTGATGTGAATAGTGATGGAGGTGGTTGTTGGCTTTAATGCTTTTTGACTTTTGGAAAGCAAAAATTTGGTAAATGGATTTTTGAAATGGATTTTTGTGTATTAGATACTTAACTCCAACAACCAACACTTAACACACACTCTCTCCTCTTTTCTTATTCTCTCTCACGGCCTGGGCCATTTCTTTTTCTATTTTTCCTGGTTTTGCCGAGAGAATGAAGGAGAAGCTAAGGAAATTTTGTGGCAAAATTCCGGAGTGCTAGCACGCTTTAGGAGTCGTATGATGGTGATAGGGAAACCCACCCGTGGGCATGGAATACACATCACAAGCTTGGAGCTTGAAGGACCACCATGGCCGAAATTTTGGAGGACAAAAACTGCATTTGCCGTGAGCTTCCATGAACCAAAAGCTTGGAGATTTTGATGTTCCTCGCGTCGTAAAAGCCGATCGTTGTAAGTATGATTCCACCATGCTTTTACGAGTATTCACACATGTGTTTCATTGCTTGAAATTTGATCATTGGGACCTAATAGAAACCCAACAATTTCTTCATGGAGAACTTGAAGAAGAAATTTATATGCTCGAACCAGAAGGTTTTGTTGAAATAGGCAATGAGAACTTAGTTTGCAGGTTGAAAAAATCTATGTATGGTCTCAAACAGGGGTCGAGATGTTGGTATAAGAGTTTTGATTCCTTCATTATTTACCTTGGGTACAACAGACTTAGTTCAGACCATTGTACATATTACAAGAGGTTTGGAAATAATAACTTTATTATTTTTCTATTGAATGTGGACGATATGTTGGTAGCAAGCCCTAACAAAGATCAAGTCCAAGAATTAAAGGCACAATTAGCTAGGGAGTCTGATATGAAGGATCTGGGACCAACAAATAAGATTCTAGGATGCAAATACACCGAGACTGAAATAACACAAAGATTTGGCTTTTTTAGAAAAATTACTTGAAGAAAATCTTATGACGGTTCGATATGGAAGATCGTAAGCTAATTTCTACCCCACTATTTTTGTTAATTTCAAGTTATCATCTTTTATGTGTCTTAGCAATGAAGCTGATAGAAATGAGATAGCTCGAGTACTATATGCATCAGTAGTGGAAAGCTTAATGTACGCCATGATTTGTATAAGATCAGACATTACACAAGCAATGGGAGCAGTTAGTCATTTTTATGGCGAATCCCAATAGAGAACATTGGAATGGTGTTAAAAGGATCCTTAGATATATCAAAGGAACCTCAGATGTTGAATTATGTTATGGAGGATCATAATTAGTTATCAAGGGCTATGTGGATTCAAATTTTGTAGGAGATCTCGACAAAATAAAATCCACTACAGGTTATGTGTTTATACTTGCAGAATGAGCAGTGAGCAATTTATCTAAATTACTGAGTGTTGTGGCTTTGTCTACAACAGAAGCTGAATACATGACAGCTACACAAGCCTGCAAGGAAGCTATTTGCTTTCAAAGGTTATTGGAAAAGCTCAGGCACAAACAAGAGAAGATTCCATTATTTTGTGACAGTCAGAGTGCTTTGTATATTGCAAAGAATCTAGTCTTTCATTCAAGAACAAAGCATATAAGAGTACAATACCACTTTGTTCGTGAAGTAGTGGAAGAAGACATTGTAGACTTATTGAAGGTAGACACCAATGAGAACCTTGCAGACGTAATGACCAAGTCTATCAATACAGATAAGTTTGTATGGTGTAGATCCTCTTATGGCTTAGCAGAAACGTAAGAATTTTAAAGACGGCAAAGCAGAACAGATGTGGAAACTGATTGGTTCTCAATCAAGTATTCAAGTGGGAGAATCGTTAAGCACCTCTTAGTGCTTTAGTTAAAAAGGCATCGAAAGGTGCATATATAATAATATTACATATAAATTACTTATGTGGGTGTGTCCTACATGCAAAAAAAAATTAAAAATCACTATTTGCACAGTAAATCTCATGCATATAAATAGAGACTTCATTTCATTATTTTCTTCATTTCATTCTCAACCAAATTCTATGTATTCTAAGAGAGAAAATTATTGGTTCTCCTTAAGAATTTGTGAGAGAGTTGTAATTCTCATATTCTAATAGAGTGTAAGTTTGTTCACTCATTGTGTTTAGAGAGAAGTTGTAAAATTCTTTCCACTATAGTGAAATCCTTTTACATTTGCCCATGGATGTTTCCCTCATATTGATGATTTTACCACGTTAGATCTGTATCTCATTGCTTTATTTATTATTAATATTTATGGTAGCTAAACCTCCTAATTATTATTGTATTGTTATACGGTAGGAAACGCCTCCTCAACTAATAATTGTTCTCAATTTTATTTTACTTGCGTGCCACCTTCAGCCCACGATCCCCTAACAAAACTTACTTGAACAGCAAAGGGGCCAACCAACCGAATCAACTGAATCGTCTTTGACAGGACATGTCTGAAGTAGAGAGAGAAGAGATTCAAAATCAGTTTGTTCCGACCAACGTAAGCCGCAACGCCAAGGCATAACAGGTCAAAAAGAACTGGTGAACTCGACAGTCGTGACATCTTTATTCAGGGCTAACCGAAATAAATAAGGGAAAAGAATTTTTAAGGGTAAATTAGAACACCATTTTTATTGCCAAAATAGAACCCTGTGACCATTGCCAACTGAGAAATTCAAGATCAGATGCGGAGCTCTATCTGCGAAATTGATTTCCTGCAACCTTACGAAATTAGCCCAAATAATTGAAAACCTTCTCAAGGAAACAAGGGGAAACCAATCAATTGATCTACCACCGTATTTAAGAAATATGATATTCTTCCAAAAAGAGTGCTCTTCAACCGCAAACCTCCACAACATTTAGAAAGAATAGCTAAATTTTTTGTTTTCATATCCCTAACACCTAAACCTTCATATTTCGAAGGTTTTTTTTAACAACGTCCCAACTTGCATTACAATAGCCCTATTTTCAAAGGATCCCGACCAAAAAATCCTTCACAGAATCCCCTCAATTTAAACAAATGTTTTTAGGTATCTTGAAGATGGATAGGAAATAGATAGGTGACACGCTCAAAAAGTGGTTCTTTATTCCCAAGTATAAGAGTGTCGAATTAATAAAATAACCCGATAAGTCCATGGTCGATCTACATGGAATAGATTTAATAGGATAAAATAATAATTTGAGTGAAAAGAAAAAGATTGATTTTTTTGAAGTGATTGGAAATATTTAAATTGAACTACAATAATAAAATAAAATACTGAGGTTGGGGGATCCACTTTTAATATTTCAAATTTAGAAATCTCACTTTTTATAATATGTAAATTGTCATTATTACTCCATTAATTTATTTCAGGAATTAATTATGTCAAATAAATAAAACTAGCCATAAAGGTGGTGATAACTTTGTATATAACATGTCCAATTAGGAACTCAATTATGTCAAATAAATAAAACCAGCCATAAAGGGGGTAACAAAGTCTGTCAATAATTAATCCAGATTTAAATTAAATATTAATCATTATATTACAATTTATATATTATAATATAAGTGAGATTAATCTAAATTTTCATATTAAAAGCTTCACCATTTACCCTGTTGGACAATTATGACCCATAGCGTCACTATTTGTACAGATCACGGTGTTGTTGTACAAATTAACTATGTGACAATGAGATTGCACTCTTATCATTTGTGATTAGATCACCTAGATATATATAAATGATAGGAGGTCCCTATGATTTGTTCCTGGACGGAGAATGATATGAGACAGTATCAATCCATGAAGGATAAATCATTAAACATCCATAGTCAGAGCATCATCGAGATGAGACATCGATGAATGCGTAAAAGACTAGTATTACACTTGTGCGCGTTGTGTAGACACAACGGCATAGTTCTCATATATTTGAGTATAGGATACTCATGCAAGTGTAATAGGAGGTTGTTTTTCGCCGATGGTACGGGAAACAGCTTCGCTCTGGATAAGACCCCCTCAGAATTCCATTGGTAGTATGACTATGTGTTTATGGAAATCCGAAATCAGGGTAGGTGTATTTGGTCTTAACCTGAGACTTGCACCGCTAATGCATACGACAATCAATATACTTTGGTTGAGGTCGTCCAGGGCTTTAACCGATTTCTGTGTACGCCAATTCTGGGTATATCGAGAATCATAGTGTGTTGGGAGTGATGTCAAGACGGAAGTGTCACTCCAGTCATATGGAGATGATGGTCACGTAGGATACGGGACTGGTTTCTTAAATGCTGCAGCTATCGGGATAAAATGACAAGGTCAGGTTTATCCGATTATAGAAACTAGTCACCAGACATCCGACATGTGCTTCGTACGGGGCATACACAATTCCAGCCTCAGGCCTAGCACGTGACCATCTGATACTGGACAGAAATACGCAATACTACGGTATACTATGCATGATACAAATGTTGGTTTCTAATTAGGTCCAAAGATCAATAATAAGCATGAAAAACATATGTGAATACATCAACAGAGGTAGCGGAATACTCACATCGATCGGTTGATACGATTTGGTGAAGAACAAAACTAAAATTCTGCCCTCCAAAAATGCCACTGCTGTGCAGATTTTCTGCCTCCAAAAATCAGATTATGATCCAACATTTGAAGCTCCTAGCTTCTTCGTTTGATTCCCGGCTCATGGGTGAGCTTCCCTATCACCTTCGCATATCTCGTAAGTGTTCTAGCACTTGTGATTTTGCCACAAAATCACACTCCAAGCCTCCCAAAATCATGGCATTTTGATGAAAATGCAGTGAGCATTTTGCCTCCATGGGTGTGAGAAAGAAAAAGAAATGGAGAGAGAGATGTGAAATGTATTCCAAATTTGTGTATCTTATACACACATTTGAATTTTCATTTCATTTCATGTGCATTTGGCTTTCAAAAGTCAAACAATTAAAGCCCAACCACTCACATCACTTCAATCCATCAATTTGTCAAGTCACATCACTCAAAGTGACAAGTGATTTGACGCTTGATGCGACTAGTGATTTGACGTGCCGCATTCGAATTCGAAATGCGAATGGGCTCGCAAATTATCTCGGGCTCGGGTTCGCTAATTCTAAATTAACGAATTTTCCGTTGCGTCGTAATTAAATGATTACGCCTAGCGAAGTCACTATTCACGTCGCTAACGAATTAATTCTAAATTAATTCGTTCGTCCGAATTAAAATCTAATTTTAATTCCACGTCGAAATCTAATTTCGTTTAATATATCAAATATATTAATTTCTCGATTAATTCCAAATTAACCGTTATCTCTCTTTAAAGGATATTTTATCCCAGATAAAATATCTCCGTAATTAATCCCAGATTAATTTTTCTCTCTCTTCTAATTAATCCCAGATTAATTTAGAGTGCGAGTTATACGTCATCGGTGAATCTTTGGGAAGCGACCCATGAGATCCTCGGATATGTTGGCAGTAAATTCGGTCGTCGGACTATCCAAACACGTAAATACCTCTTACTACGTTTATACCGAATTACAAGACAAGGTTGGCCTCTAGCAAAGCGTCATGCCTCCCCAATTCTCCGGAAACATCCTTACAGGAATAAATGATCTGTATCAAGCGTAGTATACCATAGTATTGCGTATTTCTGTCCAGTATCGGATGATCACGTGTTAGGCATGGGGCTGGAATTGTGTCTGCCCCGTACGAAGCACATGTCGGATGTTTGGCGACTAGTCTCTATAATCGGATATACATGACCTAGTCATAATATCCCGATAGCTGAGCAACATTTAAGAGAACCAGTCCCGTATCCTACGTGACCATCATCTCCATATGACTAGAGTGACACTTCCGTTTTGACATCACACCCAACATACTACGATTCTCGATATACCCAGAATCGGCGTACACAGAAACCGGTTAAAGCCTTGGACGACCTCAACCAAAGTATATTGATTGTCGTATGTATTAGCGGTGCAAGTCTCAAGTTAAGACCAAATATACCTACCCTGATTTCAGACTTCCATAGACACATAGTCATACTACCAATGGAATTCCGAGGGGGTCTTATCCAGAGCGAAGCTGTTTCCCGTACCATCGGTAAAACACAACCTCCTATTACACTTGCATGAGTATCCTATAGCCAAATATATGAGAACTATGCCGTTGTGCCCTCACAACGCGCAAAAGTGTAATACTAGTCTTTTACGTATTTATCGATGTCCAATCTCGATAATACTCTGACTAGGGATATTTAATGATTTATCCTTCGTGGACTGATACTGTCTCATATCATTCTCCGTCCAAGAACAAATCACAAGGACCTCTCATCATTTATATATCTAGGTGATCTAATCACAAATGATAAGAGTGCAATCTCATTTGTCACATAGTTAATTTGTACAACAACACCATGATCTGTACAAATAGTGACGCTATGGGTCATAATTGTCCAACAATCTCCCACTTGGCCTATAGCCAGTCACTCGAGTGCTTGACACCCGAACTATGTACGGTTGGCTCAAATTGCTGAGAAAAGGTTTTCGTCAGCGGATTTACATGATTATCGTCTGATGTGATTTATTCGATCATCATATCGCCACGATGTATGATCCGAACGAATAAGATGAATATCGAAGTATGTATCTGGATTATTGATGAGACCATTAATTCCTCAGCCTGTGCTCAAGCCTAGCTTAGCTGCTAACAGAATTATATCTAATCTAATTAGATTTATATCGACCCAGAAGGCTTCTATTGCCGCCTCAGCTGCAGCAATAAACCGTATTTGTTGTTTATTCGGTAACAGTATCTTGCTTGAAAGATTTCCAGCTCACTGTACCGTTATTCAAACTGTATAGTACCGTTTGCGACTTATAGTCTTTTTATCGGTTTAGGAAACTTGCTACAGTGATCCCAGTCACTTCAAGTTCTCCTTCTCCATAGACTAAGATATCATCCTTAGTTCTCTAAGATACTAACAGATGTTCTTAACATCAATCCAGTGACTATCACTTGGATTGGCCTGTTTGTGAATCCATACGCTCAAAGCGTATGAGACACTAGGTCGCGTACATTTTTCAATGTACGATTTCTCGGAGAGTTTTCTCGAAAGCCAAGCTTTCACCGATAGTTTTTATGGGAATATCATTTCCAAGAAATGACATATTATCATTATTATTTATAGGACATCCATTGTCATTGCGCTCCCACTAACCCTCTTATACCCAAGAATCATTTCGTTTTGAATTAAATCATAAACTATTATGATTACATCAAAACGAAAATTCCAAGAACCTAATGCTTGCTTCAATCCAAACATGGATCGAATAACCCGCAAACCTTGTTTGCTAGTTTTGGTACGACAAAATCGACAAGATGTTGTAAACATCCTCCAAAAGGTTTCCCTTTCAGGAAAGCGATTTTCCCGTAAAGCTGCCATATTTCATACATGAAACATGCAACATTAGCAATCATTATCCATGTATGTCTTCCTTGAAGACTTATAGTACCAATAGGCACAATGCCTTGCGGTACATCAACTAGTATCCAAACTTGGTTGATATACATGGAATCTAATTCGGACTCATGACACTTTGTCATAATAGAGAGTCGATACCTTGTATCACTTCCTCATACGTTGTCAGTTGGTATACCTCAAAAGATTAACATCTTCACGAGGTGAGATCAGAAACCTATACCCCAGGTTGTTTTCTGACTCTCTCCGACATACACGGTTTTTTTGTATACGAAGATTAATGGTATTGTTTCATCATTGATGAACTATTTTGTGTTCCATTAGGATTCGATGCCTGGAATAATATTACTCCGATTTTCATCGAGTTTTACTATCCTTCCACTTACCACTGCATATCGGTATTCCTCTTAGGAAAACCACATGGTGAGCAACAATCTAATTGTTCTCAAGTGAGTTGTATAAGTACAATACTTATGGTATCCCTAGGATAACCTACAATTGGCACTTATCCAATTTGGGTTTTAGTTTGGTATCACCCAAACGTATGCCCAGCATACCCAAATACTCAAGAATGTGAAACCCGGTTTCCTTCATGTTCATATCTAATATGATGTCTGTCAAACAGATTATTATGGAACCTTATTCTAAATAAGTTCTTGCACTGTTTATGCTTATCCGTTGAAGGAAATGGTAGCTCAAAGCGATTCATGATTAACCTAATTATGTCCAACAAAATTTGGTTACTCAGTTCGGACACACCGTCACTTTGACGTGTTCCGGGAGGAGTCCTCATTTGAAAGAATACTTTACTCTTTCAAGTATATTAGAAAATTATTGCTTAAGTATTTTCCATTACGGTCTTACCGTGACGGTTTAATACTTCAGCCGATCTGTTAGTCTATTTCGTGTCGAAACTTAAAAGTTTCTGATTTGTGTTTCTTCAAAAGAAACACATAACCATAACGTGATGCAACATCCGTAAGGTCACGAAATATTCATATCCACCTCTAGCCTAGTTAGACATGGGCCCACATGTTTCACTATGAACTAGGGCTAACAGGTCGGTGGCATTTACACTTTTATCAAGTAAAGGTGTTTTAGGCACTATGCCCAATAAACTAGATTCGTAGACTTTATTTGAATAGTATCAAATCAGTCCGAGTACCCACTCTTTAAAAGTGTGGATATACGATTCTTGTTTGATCGTGTCCCAGACAACAATTCCACAATTAGTTTCTTTTGATCAAATCAGTTGAGCTATTTATTTGTCATGTATATATTCGAGATTTGGTTATATTCAAAATATAAATTTTGTTATTCACATCTAATGTGTTGATCTCAATATCATCTTTATATAATGAAACACTTTAGTGTTCTATAATATAAAGGTTCACCCGCAGCGGGTTAAACACTGATATAGAGATAATGTATCTAGTCAAACTAGTTACATTATAACATTTTCCAAATTTAGGTACATACCCGAAGGTAGTTCCTAAACTTCGGTATCTACGGTGAAAATAGCGACTTTCGTCCCGTTTCCAAATCGCAGATTAAATCTCAGTTGAGGTCAGTATCCTGCTCATAGCAGATTCTGAACATCAATACATATTTATGTATCACACTAAGTATTTAAAATTCAATTTTAATACTAGTAGTGAACATAATCTTGACAAACATATTTGAAGTCAGAGCCTTGCTCGTCTTCAATTCCTTCATGTCTGCTTTGTCCAAACGGCAGTCACGTTTCCGCGATCCCGCTTGCCACATTTAAGCAGACATTTTGGGATATGTCATTTTATCTTCCCAGAAGACTATAATGATTTTGCCTTTGCCAGTTTCAACACTCCAGAAGCCTTTGGCCAAGCCTTGGCCTTCTAGAATATCGAAGTAAGGTGCGACTTGCGCTACTTGCCTAATTTGCAAATTTTGACTTTATCTTCTTGAGAACAGTCATTAACTCTTCAAGAGTTTACTATTGCAATATTAGTACCTCTAAAATCTAAGGATAGATTTATGAAGATCCTTCAGTTTCAATATCATACTTTAAGGATATAATCCTTAGTTCTGATTTAGAAATTAAGGAGTCTACTGCGACAAGCTAAATGGATTAAGCACTTAAGTTATCATTACAAAATCTTCCAAAGATTATGCTATACTATTTGCTTAACTCCGGGCTTAGGCATAATATTATTTTATCAAATAAAATAACTTATCATTATCCAGGACCATCCTGAAATTTTATTCCCAATTTGAAAATTAAACCATTTAAATACATTTTCCCTAGGATTATGTGTTAAACGTCAATTTTTCAATTTAATCTTGATTCTAATAGTCCAACTATTTAATCAACGATATCGGTACTTTTAAATATAATGATTATTATAGTCCAACTATATTAATCAACTATAATTTAAATTGTTTGAATATAGTCCAACAATTATTAAAACAACATTTAAATATTAGTCCAACTAACATTTAATATCTTTGACGAACTGATATTTGTTTGAGCGCGTATGGCGAGTAATTGAACGAATATTGCAAATTCAATTCTTGCCTCCCACTATTTTTCGGCGAGCCTCTAACCCTCTGTCGAGTACTCGGGAAACCGTGTTTCCTAGTGGGCTAGGATCCCGTTAAATATCACACAATCTTGACTTTGGCCAACAAATTGTACGATAATTAACTAGGTAGATCTATAAGATCGATTGGATCCAATCCAATTCCTAGATCCGGTAGGGGGACATCCAAGTCCGAAACATATATCTTATATATGCCAATACATCCAATGTATTACCTAACCTTTTTCCTCTGAATCAACTAAGCCTTGGCTTTGGCACAACAAACTTAGTGATCCTAGTCAAGCACGACCCATTGACCATGGAAAGCTTCGTAATCAATGTCGATGGACAAGAAGTGGTCTTGAATTTGGCCAACAAACCACAACTTGGACAAAACACTGATATGGAACAAAGCCTTCGTGATTCAAACACATCTTCGACAAACAAAGGCATTGACTTTGGCCAACAAGCCAATGCCGTCTTAGATCTTGAGTGAGAATCACTCAATGGAAGGAAAAACGCTTAATATTTTGCGAGGGTTTTTCGCTTGCAAATTGGCAACCAATTTATTATCTTTGTTAAGGTCTCATCATCATACACCCTTAAACATGCATTCTAAACACATAATAAAGCGTATATGAAAAATAATAATGATATGCAGTTGGATACTTTACACAATTGATCCTAGATCAAATCTCTCCATTTCTCTCTCCTGCTAGCACAAGTATCACTTCTACCCGTTACACTACACTTCTAAAGAAACCTCATTTACATTGAGGGGAATAGGTGAGAAGAGAAATACAATGAGAAGGAGGTAATAAGGCTGGACACGCAGGTCCAATAATAAATCGAATTTATTACAACAATTTCTAAAATTGTCCCACCCATCTAATATCAATCCGATATACATTATTCATTCATCGCAACCACGTATTCACACAAGCATGTTATCAATCAATCCAATCAAATTAATTAATCTGATAATTAGTGATCATCCAATGTTCAAACAACGATTTGATTTTGCTCGAGTCAAACTCGTTTTTGCGAATAAGTACTCAAAGTACGAATTCTCGAATTAAATTAAACTACATCATTAAATCCAATTTAATATGCATTCAATTCTAATTCGCTATTTAATTCCAAATTAAATACTACACTTTATTTATAAACCTTTACGACTTAAATTCCAAATTTAATCGTTACGGGTCTCAAAGCCCGATTAACGTCCAACGCCAATTCAATTAAAGTCCAATGGGCTTTTAATTAATTTCTTGAGGCGTAGACTTTTGGTCAACTCGGGTCAAACCGAATAACCAAAATCCAATCCGGGAGTTACCCCATAAGCCCAAAAATCAATCTTGGCCCATTAGGCCCAATTAAACTTTAAAGGTCCATAAAGTCGCATTTGGGCTTTATGGAGGCGGTTTTGGGCCCAATTGGATCCAATCCAATTTGCCTAAACCCAACTTTGTACAACAAAGCCCAATAAGCCCAATAACAACTTTAAAAGCCCAAATCCAATTTAAGGCCAAATTAATTAAATTCATAAAATCCAATTTCACATTTAATTAACCTAAAGTGTATAACATGATTAATTAACCAAATCAACATTTCTAAAACATCAATATTCATAATTAATCATGCTCATTTACATCTATTAGTGTCCAACACATATTTTGATCAAATCAAACCCATATACATGCTTCTTAGTCTCGGCCAAGGAGGGACTTTTTATCCGATTCGAATTCAATCCAATTAATTTCACAATCGATATTAAATCCATATCCCGAATGATTTCCAACACATCCAATGTCCAAAAATCAAAAAATCCAAGACTAAATAGGGCATCTACCATTCGGCCACCATAAGTAAATTGGGGAAAATTGTTCCAAACTAATTTTCATGAAATTGATCCAATCAATCTTCAATTCAACAACATTTAAGCATACTCAATCATCCAATTTCATAAAATCATGCTCAAATTCATTTTACCCAATTTTAAGCCCTAAAATTTTCATGCTCAAACCTAGGCTCTTGATGCCATTGTTGGTTTCTAATTAGGTCCCAAGATCAATAATAAGCATGAAAAACATATGTGAATACATCAACAGGGGTAGCAGAATACTCACATCGATTGGTTGAGACGATTTGGTGAAGAACAAAACTAAAATTCTGCCCTCCAAAAACGCCACTGCTGTGCAGATTTTTTGCCTCCAAAAATTAGATTCTGACCCAACATTTGAAGCTCCAAACTCATCGTTTCATTCCCAACTCATGGGTGAGCTTCCCAATCACCTTCGTATATCTCGTTAGTGTGCTAGCACTTGTGATTTTGCCACAAAATCACACTCCAAGCCTCCCAAACTCACGACATTTGATGAAAATGCAGTGAGCATTTTGCCTCACGGGCGTGAGAAAGAAAAAGAAATGGAGAGAGAGAGATGTGAAATATATTCCTAATTTGTGTATCTTATACACACATTTGAATTTGCATTTCATTTCATGTGCATTTGGCTTTCAAAAGTCAAACAATTAAAGCCCAACCACTCACATTACTTCAATCCATCAACTGGCAAGTCACATCACTCAAAGTGACAAGTGATTTGACGCTTGATGCGACTAGTGATTTGACGCTTCATTTGACGTGTCGCATTCGAATTCGAAATGTGAATGCGCTCGCAAATCATCTCGGTCTCGGGTTCACTAATTCTAAATTAACGAATTTTCCGTTGCGTCGTAATGAAATGATTACGCCTAGCAAAGTCACTATTCACATCGCTAACGAATTAATTCTAAATTAATTCGTTCGCCCGAATTAAAATCTAATTTTAATTCCACGTCGAAATCTAAATTCGTTTAATATATCAAATATATTAATTTCTCGATTAATTCCAAATTAACTGTTATCTCTCTTTAAAGGATATTTTATCCCAGATAAAATATCTCCGTAATTAACCCCAGATTAATTTTTCTCTCTCTTCTAATTAATCCCAGATTAATTTAGAGTGCGAGTTATACGTCATCGGTGAATCTTTGGGAAGCAACCCATGAGATCCCCGGATATGTTGGCAGTAAATTCGGTCGTCGGACTATCTGAACACGTAAGTACCTCGTACTACGTTTATACCAAATTACAAGATAAGGTTGGCCTCTAGCAAAGCGCCATGACTCCCCAATTCTCCGGAAACAACCTTACAGGAATAAATGATCTGTATCAAGCGTAGTATACCATAGTATTGCGTATTTCTGTCCAGTATCAGATGATCACGTGCTAGGCCTGGGGCTGGAATCATGTCTGCCCCGTACAAAGCACATGTCAGATGTCTGGCGACTAGTCTCTATAATCGGATATACATGACCTAGTCATAATATCCCGATAGATGCGCAGCATTTAAGAGAACCAGTCCAGTATCCTACGTGACCATCATCTCCATATGAGTGGAGTGACACTTCCGTCTTGACATCACACCCAACACACTATGATTCTCTATATACCCAGAATCGGCGTACACAAAAACAGGTTAAAGCCCTGGACGACCTCAACCAAAGTATATTAATTGTCGTATGTATTAGCGGTGCAAGTCTCAGGTTAAGACCAAATACACCTACCCTGATTTCGGACTTCCATAGACACATAGTCATACTACCAATGGAATTCTGAGGGGGTCTTATCCAGAGCGAAGCTGTTTCCCGTACCATTGGTAAAACACAATCTCCTATTACACTTGCATGAGTATCCTATACCCAAATTTATGAGAACTATGCCGTTGTGCCCTCACAACGCGCACAAGTGTAATACTAGTCTTTTACGTATTTATCGATGTCCAATCTCGATAATACTCTGACTAGGGATATTTAATGATTTATCCTTCGTGGAATGATACTGTCTCATATCATTCTCCGTCCAGGAACAAATCACAAGGACCTCTCATCATTTATATATCTAGGTGATCTAATCACAAATGATAAGAGTGCAATCTCCTTTGTCACATAGTTAATTTGTACAACAACACCATGATATGTACAAATAGTGACGCTATGGGTTATAATTGTCCAACAACAAATCCTTTATTCCTGTAAGGATATTTCGGGAGAATTGGGTAGGCACGGCGCTTTGCTAGATGCCAACCTTGTCTTGTAATTCAGTATAAATGTAGTACGAGGTACTTACATGTTCGGATAGTCCGACGACCGAATTTACTGCCAACATATCCGGGGATCTCATGGGTCGCTTCCCAAAGATTCACCGATGACGTATAACTCGCACTCTAAATTAATCTGGGATTAATTAGAAGAGAGAGAAAATTAATCTGGGATTATTGAGGAGATATTTTATCTGGGATAAAATATCCATTAAAGAGAGTTAACGATTAATTTGGAATTAATCGATTAATTAATATATTTGATATATTAATCGAAATTAGATTTCGACGCGGAATTAAAATTAGATTTTAATTCGGGTGAACGAATTAATTTAGAATTAATTCTTTAGCGACGTGAATAGTGACTTCGCTAGGCGTAATCATTTAATTACGACGCAACGAAAAATTCGTTAATTTAGAATTAGCGAACCCGAGCCTGAGAGTGATTGCGAGCGCATTTGCATTTCGAATTCGAGTGCGGCACGCAAGTCACATCAAGCGTCAAATCATTAGTCGCATCAAGCGTCAAATCACATGTCACTTTGAGTGATGTGACATTTGATTGATTGATGTGATTGATTGATTGAAATGACAACTAGTCCCTTTGAGTGATAGTAGTTGTTGGAATAGTTGATGGTTGTTGGAAGTTTGATTTGCTTTTGTATTTGACTTTTAAAAGGGCAAAAAATTGGTAAATCACATTATTATTTTTTGGAAAAATATATAAGGTATTGAATACTCTTTCCACCAACTAATACACAATTTCTCTCTTCCTCTCATCTCTCCAAAAAGTCACGCCCAAGGGGCATAACAGCTCACTGTTTTCTGTCAAGAAAACCGAGCATAGGGAAGCATGGAGTTGGGGTTTTATGGCAAAAACCGCAAGTGCTAGCACACTACGAGATATGCGAAGCTGATACAGAAGCTCACCCATGAGCCGGGAGTCATTCGATGAAGCTTAGAGCTTGACGAAGGAGCTCAAAACCAGTACATGGAGGACGCCAAAACCAGTAGCAGTGGCAGTGAACTGCCGAGCCATTTGAAGATTTTTTTTGCCTCCGCGTCGCTCAACCAATCGATGTGAGTATTCCGCAACTTCGTCGATGTATTCACACTTCATTTTCATGCTTGTTTATGATCTTGGGACCTTAGAATTTGCCAACAATGGCATCATGAGCTAAAGGTTTGAGCATGAAATCAATTTTTGGGATAAAATTTGGGTAAAATTGTATTTGAGCATGTTTAATGAAATTGGATGAATTAGTATGCTTAGATATGTTTTAATTTGAGATTGATTGGATCAATTTGATCAAATTTGGTTTGGAACAAATTTGCCCCAAAAATTTGGCATTGTCGAATTTGATGCCTTATTTTAATGTCTTGGGATTTTGATTTTAATTCATGGATGAGTTAGAATCAATTAGGATGGTGATTTAATGTCGATTGTGGAATTAATTTGATTGAATTCGAATCGGATGAAAAATCTCCAAATGGCCGAGACTTGTAGCATGTAAATTGGGTTTGATTTTAATCAATTTGTGTTGGACAATAATTGATGTAGATGAGCATGATTAGTTATGTTAATTCGTGTTTTAGAAATGTTAATTGGGTAATTAATTGTGTAATGCACTTTTTGTAATTAAATTGGAAAATTGGATTTTTGTGATTTAATTATAATTGGGCCTATTTTGTGAAATTGGGCTTATGTGTTGTAATTGGGCTTATTGGGCTTTGTTGTACAAATTTGGGTTTAGGCCAAATGGATTGGATCCAATTGGGCCCAAAACCGCATCCATAAAGCCCAAATGTGACTTAATGGACCTTTAAAGTTTAATTGGGCCTAATGGGCCAAGATTGATTTTTGGGCTTATGGGGGTAACTCCCGGATTGGACTTTGGTTATCGGTTTGACCCGAGTTGACCAAAAGTCCACGTCTTAAGATATTAATTAAAAGCCCATTGGACATTAATTAAATTGACGTTGGACGTTAATCGGGCTTTGAGACCCGTAACGATTAAATTTGGAATTTAAGTCGTAAAAGTTCATTATTAAAGTGTAGTATTTAATTTGGAATTAAATATTGAATTAGAATTGAATGCATATTAAATTGGATTTAATTATGTAGTTTAATTTAATTCGAGAATATGTACTTTGAGTACTTATTCACAAAAATGAGTTTGACTCGAGCAAAATCAAATCGTTGTTTGAACATTGGATGATCACTAATTATCAGATTAATTAATTTGATTAGATTGATTGATAACATGCTTGTGTGAATACATGGTTGCGATGCATGAATAATGTATATCGGATGGATATTAGATGGGTGAGACAATTTTAGAAATTGTTGTAATAAATTCGATTTATTAAATTGGACCTGCGTGTCCAGCCTTATTACCTCTCATTTCTTTGTATTCTCTTCTCACCTATTCCCCTCAATGTAAATGAGTTTCTTTAGAAGTGTAGTGTAACGGGTAGAAGTAATACTTAGGGGTGGGCGCGGTTCGGTTTGGTTCGGTTTTTGTTAAAAACCGAACCAAACCATATTTTACGGTCCGGTTTTTTTGTCTCTAAAACCAAACCATTAAATAACGGTTTGGTTCAGATTGAAATTTTTTTAAACCAATGGTTTACGGATTGGTTCGGTTCGGTTCACGGATTATTAATGTATGATAAACAATCGACAATGTAAGGAAGATATATTAATTAATATATTAAAATGATCACCATCGATAATTCAAAACAGTTCAAAAGCCAACTAAGCACAAAGTAATTCATATATATAGATGAAGATTTAAAATTCATCAAACAGATTTGCCAAAGTCTGTAGAGTTTGGTGAATGCCATTCAACTCCACAATCCTTTCCCCCACCTGAATCTTCCTGGTAAGCATATTGAAGTTCCAAGTAATGTCACCCAATACAGCCATCCACTGGACACCTAATACCATTTCAGTAGCTCCAAGTGCTATGATATAAAAGTCATTTTTGAAATGAATCCCTTGTATTACCAACTCAAACTGTTGACAGATTACTGTACAATATAGTTCCTTCCCTCCAGCAGCTTCCACTTTGACCATATTGACAAAAGTGAGTTGACACCCCATGGCCTTAGCAACCTTGACATCTAAGAAGTTTCAGTATCAATCAAAATGTGTAAAGATTTCTTCTTATGCTTACCAACAACTTATATAGAGTCGTCTCTATAGTTCCCACTATCAAGTACTTGATGGGTCATGGCGCCAAAGTCATTCTTGCCAATCACTTGGTATATTTCCCCTTCCATTACTTCTGGACTCTGTGGATAATCCCCTGTTGAATCTCTCAGAAAGCAGAGCTCTTGAAATAGAGATGTTTTTGCTGTGAGAAAAATAGAACAAGAATGAATAAGCTTGTATTGAACTAGTTCTATAAACAACCCCAAGAGGCAAGAAACCAGTAAAGAGCAGATAAAATAAAAGTTGTATATGCACATGGCCTATTGACTCATCATGACCAAAACAAAACTAATGCTTAAATGGCACTGTTAGCTAAATTGATCAGTATCCAAATCTCTTACAAATATAAACAGGTAATAATTAAAAGCTCTAGCACCCCATAACTTTGTTAGCAGCAAGCTTAGTTTTTTCAACAACGGTGCCATCGTTCCCAGCCAAAGCCCTGTACTTATCCTTTCTAGTAAAACTCGTACACTCATAAGACAAACTTGTAGCAATCAATCTTTGTATGTAATTAGCAACATCATGACTCGATTTCCCCGCGAAAATTGCAGCAGAATTCAACTCAATTAATTCATTTGAACATTAAAAGGAAATAAAAACAGCGAAAATCATCTTCAAAAATACAATCAAAGCAGAACTCAACTCAACTAATTCATTTGAACATTAAAAGGAAATAAAAACAGCAACAATCATCTTCAAAAATACAATCATCTTCAAAAATACAATCAAAGAACATAATAACACTGAAAATTGACAACAGCCCAGCAAGATTAAAGAAAATATTTTTGAATTAAAAACAGAAAATCAACCTGGAGTAGGGGATGGCGATTGATAACAAAAACTCACCTTAAAAATGACAGCTTGAGATGTCGATTGGCGAGAGCAAGAGAGCAGGAGAAGCAGCCCGGCGAGAGAAACAGGAGCAGGCGAGCAACAGCCCGGCGAGAGAAATAGAAGCAGGCGAGCAACAGCCCAGCGAGAGAAATAGGAGCAGCATAGAGAGATTGAGTTGTGAAGAAAAATTTAGGGTTAGGACTTAAGAGTGATGATTGAGCGGCAGAGAGAGTTTTTGAGATGTGAGGGAAAATTTAGGGTTTTTGTTTTTATTAAAACGGTTCGGTTCGGTTTAACAGGTACGGTTCAGATTGTCACCTAAACCGAACCGTAAACCGTTTGGGGTGGGTCAATCCGAACCGCAAACCGAACCGTTAGAAAAAAACCGTAAATTTGGTTCGGTTTGGTTCGGTTTGCGGTCTGGTTCGGTTCGGACGGTTGTTTTGCCCACCCCTAGTAATACTTGTGCTAGCAGGAGAGAGAAAGGGAGAGATTTGATCTAGGGATCATTGTGTAAAATATCCATCCGCATATCATTATTATTTATTTATACGCGCTTTATTATGTGTTTAGAATGCATGTTTAAGGGTGTATGATGATGAGACCTTAACAAAGATAATAAATTGGTTGCCAATTTGCACGCGAAAAACCCTCAAATAATATTAAGCGTTTTTCCTTCCATTGAGTGATTCTCACTCAAGATCCGAGACGACATTGGTTTGTTGGCCAAAGTCAAGGCCTTTGTCTGTCGAAGATGTGTTTCAATCATGAGAGCTTTGTTACATGTCAGTGTCTTGTCCAAGTTGTGGTTTGTTGGCCAAAGTCAAGACCACTTCTTGTCCATCGACATTGATTACGAAACTTTCCAAGGTCAATGGGTCCCGCTTAACTGGGATCACTAAGTTTGTTGTGCCAAAGCCAAGGCTTAGTTGATTCAGAGGAAAAAGGTTAGGTAATACATTGGATGTATTGGCATATATAAGATATATGTTTCGGACTTGGATGTCTTCCTACCGGATCTAGGAATTGGATTGGATCCAATCGATCTTAGAGATCTACCTAGTTAATTATCATACAATTTGTTGGCCAAAGTCAAGATTGTGTGATATTTAACGGGATCCTAGCCCACTAGGAAACGCGGTTTCCCGAGTACTCGACAGAGGGTTAGAGGCTTCCTGAAAAATAGTGGGAGGCAAGAATTGAATTTGCAATATTCGTTCAATTACTCGCCATACGCGCTCAAACAAATATCATTCGTCGTAAGAAATTAAATGTTAGTTGGACTAATATTTAAATTGTTGTTTTAATAAATAGTTGGACTATATATTCAAACTATTCATTGATAGTTGATTTTATAATTGGATTATAGTAATCAATATAATTGATTTTAATATATTAAATTGTAGTTGATTAAATAGTTGGACTATTGTAATCATTATAATTAATAGTACCTTAATCGTTGATTAAATAGTTGGACTATTAAAATCAAGATAAAATTGAAAGATTGACATTTAAAACATAATCCTAGGGAAAATGTATTTAAATGGTTTAATTTTTTAAATTGGGAATAAAATTTCAGGATGGTCCTGGAAAATAATAAGTTACTTTATTTGATAAAATAACGTATTATGCCTAAGCCAGAAGTTAAGCAAATAGTCGAGCATAATTTTTGGAAGATTTATGTAATGATAACTTTAGTGCTTAATCCATTAAGCTTGTCGCAGTAGACTCCTTAATTTCTGAATCAGAACTAAGGATTAGATCCTTAAAGTATGATAATGAAATTGAAGGATCTTCATAAATCTATGTTTAGATTTTAGAAGTACTAAAATTACAATAATAACTTTTGGAGAGTTAATGACTATCCTCAAGGAGATAAAGTCAAAGTTGCAATTAGGCAAGTAGCGCAAGGCGCACCTTACTTCGATATTCTAGAAGGCCAAGGCTTGGCCAAAGGCTTCTGAAGTGTTGAAATGGGCAAAGGCAAAGTCATTATAATCTTCTGGGAAGATAAAGGACATATCCCAAAATGTCTGCCCAAATGTGGCAAACGGGATCGCGGAAGCGTGACTGCTGTTTGGACAAAGTAGACATGAAGGAATTGAAGACAATCAAGGCTCTGACTTCAAATATTGTTGTCATAAATATGTTCATGACTAGTATTGAAATTAGATTTTAAATACTTAGTGTGGTACATAAATATATATTGATGTTCATAATCTGTTTTGAACAGGATACTGACTTCAATTGAGATTAATCTGCGATTTGGAAATGGGACGAAAGTTGTTGTTTTAACCGTAGATACCTAACTTTAGGAACTACCCTCAGGTGTGTACTTAAATTAGGGAACTGTTATAATGTAACTAGTTTGACTAGAAATATTATCTCTATATCAGTGTTTAACCCACTGCGGGTGAACCTTTATATTCTAGAACACTAAAGTGTTTCATTATATAAGGATGATATTGAGATAAACACATTAGATGTGAATAACAGAGTTTATATTTTGAATATAAATAATATCTCAAATATATAACATGACAAACAAACAGCTCAAACTGATTTGATCAGATGAAACTAATTGTGGCATTGATGTCTGGGACACAATTAAACAAGAATCGTATATCCACACTTTCGAAGAGTGGGTACTCGGACTAATTTGATTCTAATCAAATAAAGTCTACGAATCTAGTTTATTGGGCAAAGTGCCTAAAACACTATTTACTTGGTAAAAGTGTAAATGCCACCGACCTGTTAGCCCTAGTTTATAGTGAAGCAAGTGGGCCCATGTCTAGCTAGGCTAGAAGTGGATATGAATATTTCGTGACCGTTACGGATGTGGCATCGCGTTATGGTAATGTATTTCTTTTGAAGAACACAAATCGGAAACTTTAGAGTTTCGACATGAAATAGAAAAACAGATCGGCTATAGTATTATACCGTCACGGTAAGACCGTAATGGAAAATACTTAGGCAATAAGTTTCTTATATACTTGAAAGAGTAAAGTATTCTTTCAAATGAGGACTTCTCCCGAAACACGTCAAAGTGACGGTGTGTCCGAAACGAGTAACCGAATTTTGTTGGACATGATAAGGTTAATCATGAGTCGCTACGAGCTACCATTTCCTTCGACGGATAAGCATAAGCAGTGCAAAACTTATTTAGAATAAGGTTCCATTAAAATCTGTTTGACATATATCATATTAGATATGAACAGGAAAGAAACCGGGTTTCACATTCCTGATAATTTGGGTGTGCTAGGCATACGTTTGGATGATACCAAACTAAAACCCAAATAGGATAAGTGCCAAATGTAGGTTATCCTAGGGATACCAAAGTATAGTACTTATACATCTCACTAGAGAACAATTAGATTGTTGCTCACCATGCGGTTTTCCTAAGAGGAATACCGATATGCAGTGGTAAGTGGGAGGATAGTAAAACTCGATGAAAATCGGAGTAATACTATTCTAGGCATCGAATCCTAATGGAACACAAATAGTTCATCAATGATGTAACTATTACCATTAATCTTCGAATACACAAGAACCGCGTGAGTCGAAGGGAGTCAGAAAACAACCTGGGGTATGGGTTTCTGATCTCACCTTAATAAAGATGTTAATCTTTTGAGGTATACTAACTGACTACGTATGAGGAAGTGATACAAGGTATCGACTCCCTATTATGACAAAGTGTCATGAGTCCGAAATGGATTCCATGTATATCAACAAGTTGGATACTAGTTGATGTACCGCAAGGCATTGTGCCTATTGGTACTGTATGAGTCCTCAAGGAAGACATACATGGAAGGCAACATACCAACGTACTAAGCTAGGCTTGTAGTGGAAAGGTATCGTTATCAACATTGTGTCGATTACGATTCAACCTTTTACCTGTTGCCACGGTAAATCCATTTGGATAATGCTTGCTAAAGCTGCGTGTTTCATTTATGAAATATGACGCTTTACTGAAAATCGCTTTCCTGAAAAGGAAACCTTTTGGAGGATGTTTAAAATATCCTGACGATTTTGTCGTACCAAAACTAGCAAACAAGGTTTGCAGATTGTTTGATCCATGTTTGGATTGAAGCAAACATTAGGTTCTAGGAATTATCGTTTTGATGAAATCATAATAATTTATGATTTAATTCAAAACGAAAATGATTCTTGTGTATATAAGAGGGTTAGTGGGAGCGCACTGACAATATTGTCTTATAAATAATGATAATATGTCATTTCTTGGAAATGATATTCCCATAATAATAATCGGCGAAAGCTTGACTTTCGAAAACTCTCCGTGGAATCGTACATTGAAAAATATACGCTACCTGGTGTCTCATACGCTTTGAGCATATGAAGTCACAAACAGGCCAATCCGAGTGATAGTCACTGGATTGATGTTAAGAACATCCGTTAGTATCTTGGAGAACTAATGATGCTGTCTTAGTCTATGGAGATGGAGTACTTGAAGTGACTGGGATCACAATAGCAAGTTTCCTAACCGAAAAAGACGACTGAAAGTCGCAAACGGTACTATACAGTTTGAATAACGGTACAATGAGCTGGAAACTTCTAAGCAAGATACTGTTACCGAATAAACAACAAATGCGGGTTATTGCTGCAGCTGAGGCGGCAATAGAAGCCTTCTGGGTCAATATAAAATCTAATTAGATTAGATATAGTTCTGTTAACTGCTGAGCTAGGCGTCAACACAGGCTAAAGAATTAATGGTCTCATCAACGATCCAGATACATACTTCGACTATTCATCTGATTCGTTCGGATCACACATCGTAGCGATGTGATGATCGTATAAATCACATCAGACGATAATCATGCAAATTCGCTGACGAAAGCTTTTCTCAGTAATTTGAGCCAACCGTACATAGTTCGGGTGTCAAGCACTCGAGTGACTGGCTATAGGCCAAATGGGAGATTGTTGGACAATTATGACCCATAGCGTCACTATTTGTACAGATCACGGTGTTGTTGTACAAATTAACTATGTGACAAGGAGATTGCACTCTTATCATTTGTGATTAGATCACCTAGATATATATAAATGATAGGAGGTCCCTATGATTTGTTCTTGGACAGAGAATGATATGAGACAGTATCACACGAAGGATAAATCATTAAACATCCCTAGTCAGAGCATCATCGAGATGAGACATCGATGAATGCGTAAAAGACTAGTATTACACTTGTGCGCGTTGTGTAGACACAACATCATAGTTCTCATATATTTGAGTATATGATACTCATGCAAGTGTAATAGGAGGTTGTGTTTCGCCGATGGTACGGGAAACAGCTTCGCTCTGGATAAGACCCCATCGGAATTCCATTGGTAGTATGACTATGTGTCTATGGAAATCCGAAATCAGGGTAGGTGTATTTGGTCTTAACCTGAGACTTGCACCGCTAATGCATACGACAATCAATATACTTTGGTTGAGGTCGTCCAGGGCTTTAACCGGTTTTTGTGTACGACAATTCTGGGTATATCGAGAATCGTAGTGTGTTGGGTGTGATGTCAAGACGGAAGTGTCACTCCAGTCGTATGGAGATGATGGTCACGTAGGATACGGGACTGGTTCTCTTAAATGCTACAGCTATCGGGATAAAATGACAAGGTCATGTTTATCCGATTATAGAGACTAGTCACCAGACATCCGACATGTGCTTCATACGGGGCAGACACAATTCCAGCCCCAGGCCTAGCACCTGATCATCCGATACTGGACAGAAATACGCAATACTACGGTATATTACGCTTGATACAAATCTTTTATTCCTGTAAGGATATTTCCGGAGAATTGGGTAGGCATGGCGCTTTGCTAGAGGCCAACCTTGTCTTGTAATTCGGTATAAACGTAGTACGACAGGTACTTACGTGTTCGGATAGTCCGACGACCGAATTTACTGCCAACATATCCGGGGATCTCATGGGTCGCTTCCCAAAGATTCACCGATGACGTATAACTCGCACTCTAAATTAATCTGGGATTAATTAGAAGAGAGAGAAAATTAATTTGGGATTAATTGAGGAGATATTTTATCTGGGATAAAATATCCATTAAAGAGAGATAACGATTAATTTGGAATTAATCGATTAATTAATATATTTGATATATTAAACAAAATTAGATTTCGTCGCGGAATTAAAATTAGATTTTAATTCGGGCGAACGAATTAATTTAGAATTAATTCTTTAGCGACGTGAATAGTGACTTCGCTAGGCGTAATCATTTAATTACGACGCAACGAAAAATTCGTTAATTTAGAATTAGCGAACCCGAGCCTGAGAGTGATTGCGAGCGCATTTGCATTTCGAATTCGAGTGCGGCACGCAAGTCACATCAAGCGTCAAATCATTAGTCGCATCAAGCGTCAAATCACATGTCACTTTGAGTGATGCGACATTTGATTGATTGATGTGATTGATTGATTGAAATGACAACTAGTCACTTTGAGTGATAGTAGTTGTTGGAATAGTTGATGGTTGTTGGAAAGTTTGATTTGCTTTTGTATTTGACTTTTAAAAGGGCAAAAAATTGGTAAATCACATTATTATTTTTTGGAAAAATATATAAGGTATTGAATACTCTTTCCACCAACTAATTCACAATTTCTCTCTTCCTCTCATCTCTCCAAAAAGTCACACCCAAGGGGCATAACAGCTCACTGTTTTCTGTCAAGAAAACCGAGCATAGGGAAGCATGGAGTTGGGTTTTTGTGGCAAAAACCGCAAGTGCTAGCACACTACGAGATATGCGAAGGTGATAGAGAAGCTCACCCATGAGCCGGGAGTCGTTCGATGAAGTTTGGAGCTTGACGAAGGAGCTCAAAACCAGTACATGGAGGACGCAAAAACCAGTAGCAGTGGCAGTGAACTGCCGAGCCATTTGAAGATTTTTGTTGCCTCCGCGTTGCTCAACCAATCGATGTGAGTATTCCGCAACTTCGTCGATGTATTCGCACTTCATTTTCATGCTTGTTTATGATCTTGGGACCTTAGAATTTGCCAACATACCCCAGCAAAAAGAAATTAGCTATTCATAATTTGAATAAGAACACACATAATTTTATTACTGAAAGAAAAAGAAAATACAAAAAAGCTTTTAAAAAATAAAACACACAGAGCTAGAAATCCACAAAATTTCAGAGAAAACTATGGAATCCAGACTGAAGAAACTGAAGTGCCTCGCATCTCATTAGCTTTGTAAATTGCAGGCTATTTTCAATTTGTAAAGCTATCACTTTCCCACCAAACATGCCATGTTTGGTGGTTTGGTGGATTTGACTTTTTTTTTTATTTGACAATGATTTTTACATATAACACACTTTGGCTTCTTCGTCAATTTCAGTTTTGAAAACTTTAGAATTAAAAACTCTTGTGAACATCAAAGTTGTAGAGCTTTGAGTATTATTTCATCTGGAACTATAATCATTTCAATCCGATATCGGAGTAACAAGTTAACATTGCACATGGTTGGAATTTCTGAAGTTGTACACTATTAGAACGCCCTATTAAATTTCTGGCCTCCAAAATCCAAATGTCAAGTCCATTTCTTTGGATATGTATCCAAAATATTATTTAACCTAAATAAAAGATAAAAATCAAAATAAATCATAAATTTAATTATTAATTTACAAATATGTTAAATTAAGGGATTAATGAAACTATATGTGTAAAATGATAAATTTTTATTTTAATAAATGTGCACTTTTTAATGTTCATCACACTTCCAACCAGCTTATTACTAGTCCATAGTATTTAAGCGAAAACTTTTAAAAAGACAAATTCTTATCCAAATTAATAATTATTTTCTTCTTTCTAAATGATCAAATAAGTAAATTCTCTTGTACTTTTACCCTTCCATACATACATAAAATTAGATATTAATCAATTTATTTTGCCCACAATATTCACATGTCTCGTTGAAAAGAGAGTAATATTTTTGTCATAAAATTATATTAGAGTTCACATCCTTTGGCAATGAAAGTTTATTTATCAATAAAAAATTAGATTTATATATATATTAAAATAATGATGCATCTTCAATCCTCGTAACGAACTTTGGGCCAGTGACTCCCAAACTAGTTGGTTTTAGGGCACTAGATGTTAAGACACCCCTACAGACTTAATTATTCAGATATCAGATATTAAAAAGAAAAAAGTGTCTGATTTCCTTAAGCTTTCTCTTTAACCCATGTAACGAGCTTTGGGTCAGTGACTCCCAGACCAATTGGCCTTAGGGCACTAAGTGTTAAAACACCTCTACAGACTAAATTGCTCGAGTTAAAAAGGCTACGAAATCGAACTTATTCACACATTTTTTTTTACAAACTCAAGCTCTACCGTTTTACACGAACAATCACTACTTGTTGAGGCAAGATTCCCGGTTACTAAGTAAAAACATGATTAGTTTTTTTTTTCAAAACACAAATTTCACTGCATATAGGTGTTAATTTCAACAAATTAGAGAACTGAATATTATAAAATTTTCAATTATAACCCACGATTATATGTTACCGTGTTGTTGATAATACCTGTCAAATGAGCATATGAAGATCAAATTTAATGAATATTATGGAGAATTCACAAATTTAAATTATTCAAAAAGAAAGGAACAAAAATAACTTGTTACGAATTATTTTGAGATGCATCTCAGAAGCGAAAACTCCTTACATAGCCACCTCTGAACAACAATTTCACTTGGTTAGTCAAAAATTTATTGTTAGTTTGTGTTTTTTTTTTTTAAACACAAAACAAAATATAATTTTTTTACACAAAAAATAACAACAAAGTAAAAACATTATAATAAATTATTTTTGAAAGAAAAACACAATAATGAAACATAAAATAAAAACTATCTAGTCAACTATCCCCTCCCCCCAACCAGTTTGAGACATTGTCCCTAATGTCTGAAAAAGAAGAAGTGGAGTTTAGAAGACATCACCTGGTTAGTGTGGAATTAATAATTGAATTTAAGACTATTTAAAAGAAAAGAAAAAAATTACAGATTAAAATTCAAGTCCACTCTACGCTTTTTGCCACGATCGTTACTAGACCAGTTCAACTTGGAAAGAATGAGGTCGATTTTTGGTCCAAAAGCTAAATATTGGTCAATTAAATCATCAGATTTTTTTATAGTTAGGATGATATATTTTACCGGTTTTGAAACAAACTCATTTATTTTGGCATCCTCAAGAAATACAAAAAGAAAATTGAAAAATCCATCAAGATTAAGTAGTCCATTGGATTTTTGGTGCATGTTCAAGTTCGCTCATGACGCAACTGTGAATATTTCTTCCAACGTGTCAAGCCCATCTGGTAAAGCAATAAAAGCATCAGCATGATTGATCCTTTCAATAAGTCTTTCAAACATACCTGAGACAATGCATTCTTCTCCATTTGATTTTCCGATGAGGTTTTCCTCTGCCAAAGGTTTTGGAATGATCCCCAAAACTTCACTGCCACCTTCTTGCACGGCCTTTGAAACACATCCCATCAACCCAAGATTACCACCGCCATCTACTAAGTGCATGGTTCTTTCCGCCATAACTCTACCCAATTCTTTTGCAGCCTCAACAAATTCTGGTTTAGTTCCAGAGCTAGTTCCAAAAAACACACAAATATTAATGACTCGTCTTCTTGAAGTTGTTTCCATTTTTGTTCTCTCTTATCTGGATGGGTTGAAAAGAGAAATGACGAGCTGTATTTATAGATCCTAAAAAAGAGTGAGTAATAAAAGCACTAGTAACTGAAAAATGACAATTGTCAGATGAACAGTAAAATAAATCTTGAAAGTCAAAAAGTTTAGTGTAACATCCCCGATCTGGAAGATGCTACCGGCAGGGAATAGGCCATACTATTCTCTGAGTCTCTGTCCTTCTAACTATAAACTACAATATTTCTATTTTCTCAATTTAAATTCTTATTTATGGAACCAATACCCAAACTCGACAACATGGAAAACAAATTCATTATTAATAACTGTATATTTATAAACACTTGTTTTTACAATGACTACACATAACCCAAAAACAAATACATGATTTTTGTTTGACCCTGACCGGAATCTCAATTTCTTTCTGACTTGAACTGGTGGACTCCATACCCTAGTGACTACATCAGTATCCATCATCCCAAGCTCGTCCTCCGAGAATATCTTCAAAACCAGAAAACTGGAGAGGGGGTTAGACCATTGTACGATCTAAGTGAGTGGACGAAAAACTAAAATACAGTTATAAAATATTTGGTTCTAAAACTGAAAATTCACGAAATAGCTTCATAAGAAAACTATCTTTCTGTCTGAAAACTCTGAACTACTTTCTGAAAAATCTCATAATCTGAACTTTTCTGTAAAGATTAACTTAAATTTACTTTGAAAATCTGGTTATGAGAACTTGTATCTGAAAAACTAATTTTCTGAAAATCAGATCTCTGAAAAACTTGACGTATTGGGGCATTACGTATCGCCGTCCCCCATACGCCTAACTAGAGTAAGGAGTGCAAACCCATGACATTGGAGCGTTACGTATTGCCATCCCCCAAAGTATGCCAGTACTGTCCCTAAAACTAGTGGTCTTGGGGGGTTACGTATCGACGTCCCCGAAGCCACTGAACTAGAACTGGGGGTACGAATCTATGCTACCCTCCAAGCTCAGAAGCTAGGATCTAGGGGCATCTGTCATCCCTAGTCCTGAAACTAAGATCTCTGGGGGTGTTACGTATCGCTGTCCCCCCAGTCCTCTACATGTGCTGTCCGTCAATTCCATAACTGAATGAAGTTACATACTGAGGTGGGTTTTTTGCCCATGCCTCGAAAAATCACAAAATCAAACTCTGAAAACATTTCTTTTCTCAAACATAACTTAGAACATAACATTTCATGAAATAACTGTAATGAAAATCAACTAACGCCCTAAAGCTTAAAAATTAAGTCTGATATTAAAATCAATAAAATGAAAATCAATTTAAGGAAAGAATGTCCACTCACTGATTGGAATCTGGCTGGTGCTCTATCTCTTTGTCAATGGAAAGTGCAATTCCTGCAATGGTTTATGAATGGTAACTCGGTTAGGCTACAAACTATGAGATGGATTTTGGAATGAGGCTAAACTTTCTCAATTCAAGTCCGCGATATCGTCACTTAGTATATCATGCTTGGAATAAGATGGAATATATGCATACGAACTGATACGAGACTCTAAAGGTGGTCCCTAACACGCTAAGGTAGAACTAGGATGGTTTATAACTGTTTTAGGAATGAGTTGTGCCACACGTCGCGACGCAAAACCTTACGCGTCGCGACGCGCAATGCCCAGAGACGTGCCATCATTTTTCCCTTTTGCGTCGCGATGCACAACCCTTTAGCGTCGCAACGCGAATCAGTTTCCAAGATTCTGCTCTTTCTTCTTCAAATTTAACTCACCCAAATGTAATCACTAACACTCATATACAAAAACCAATTCGCAATACATCATATTACACTCAATTTCACATAAACTAAACCATCATCTCATCAACAACCAACTTTTAATCTATTTCATGTACCTCATATAATTATACCCAAAACTTAACAAGTTGGGGTTTTTCAAAATTCTCATTGTATTAATACCAAAAATCACACAATCATCATCATACCCAAGCTCACAACATCTAATAAGTATCAAATCATCAAAACTTAAAATTTCACATTTTGGGTCATGGATTTGTTACCTATTTCTTTTGATTTTTCTTCATTCTTCAAGCCTTCCAAAGAGGCCAATGCTCTTCTTTGCTTCACCTTCTCCATTTTCTCTCTTTTTTTTTTCCCTATTCTTCTTCTTCTCTCCCACGTTGTTTCTTCCTTCTTCTTCCTCTTCTCTCCCACGTTGCTTCTTCATTCTCTTCTTTCTTTTTTCCATTTTTTTATGGTTTAGTGAATAGTATAATCTATATATAGTAGGGGTTATTTGATATTAGGAAAAATTGGAGAAAAGTATGGAATTGTGTAGAAAGTTTGAGATTCTTCCAATTGAGTCCGAAATTACTATTCATCTGAATTTTGACTTACGTTTTTGACCTATTTCTTGTCCGAATTTGGAAACATATTCAACGTGGAAGTTGTAGATCTCGATCTCATATTTCCGGTGGTATAAAATTCATAAAATGCAGAATTCGTATGAGAAAGTTATGGCCCAAATACTATAGGCTGAGCGAAGTGGTACATTATACAGTTTTATATCCGAATTTCGGGGAATTAACAAATTATCCCCTAGGTCGTTCCATGAGTATATTTGTGCCCCAACATAATTTATATTATATTATCTTCATCCCGTAATACCATATTACTACAACGTATATTAGTAAAGACTTTCTGGCTTACTGATGTTGTTTATTGGTAGTTTGCTAGTGGTCATATTTAATTGGTTAAAGATTCAGGCTTAATTGTATGGTTAAAGTTCATACTCATATCGTACTTGCTTCCATTATTATTATAAATTTGGTTATTGTTCCTTCACACCAACTCGTTTCCCAAACCTAGTTATATGCTAGGATACTCTCTCTTTATGGTTTACCATATGTAGTAAATTTATTTTTCTCATTTTGTACTACATTTCTGCCAAATTACCCATTACTGTGGCTAGGGCTATCCCAAACTCGTGGTGGTTTGGTCAATCTTAGACTAGGGTTGGGTACTCTATATAGATTACGTGAACTAAAATGTAATGGGTCTTTGGTTTTTTCCAATACTAAGAATCCTTAATGTTTACTTAGTATTCTCTCTTACTTCTGTGCTCTGCATCTTTACCTCCTTATCTGAAACATATCACCTTTCACATGTTCATAGTCATGTTTAATGCTGTTCTCATACTTTCTTGTCATTATTTAACTAGTACTTCCTATCTTTATTGTTTATCTAATAACTTTTCTTCTAGATCTCTTACTTAGAGTTATTTCTTTCTCTATCATGTTTTGGTACTGTATCTAAGGTTTGATGTTTCGGTCTTTTCCCACTAAGCATTCTCTTACATCTGGGACTATCTTGAGGCAACCTTCAAGGTCCATCTCTGCTACTGATGTCTAACGAGGGTTGGAAGGGTGGGAACTTAGCCTTAGGCATTTCTGTTTATGGGGACCTGGTTGCACATACGGCTAATCTGTAAGCCTAGGACTCTCATGTATATATATATCTAATGTCCATTCCTGCACTAAGGTACTACTGCTAAAGATTCCCTTGTTTGCTTTTTTTACTTCTGATTATTTCCAACTATCGAACACTCTACTCCTTCTATGAAATTCCTCTGTAGTCATATTCTCTAAAAAAATTCTTGTGTCGCCTCTGCACTCATTTCTATTTTGTGTCTGTTGTTAAACCTTCTGAAGTTATTACTCTATTTCTCAAAGTGTTGCTATATTCTCTTTGTTATTCCTCATTTATAAGTTTACTCTGCTGCATAAATTTCTTTCTCATCGTAGTTCCTTAAACCCTTACACCTTTACTTTTCTGAAAATTTTATCAACTTCAATTGCTTAAGGACTCTTCTACTGAATCTTTTTGGTTTAGGTGTCACTCTTATCTAGTCCTTCTTTCTCAATAATGTGAGGCTCTTATGAGTCATATACTATACTCTTGAGAGTCGCTTCTTCTGGTCCCTTCGTACTCCTAAATCTTTTCCTCTTTAAGGGTTCCTAAATCAACGATAGCTTCTATACCTAGCTTAACTTTTTGTAGCTTCAAACTATTTTATTTCATGCTTCTTATCTATGTTTCATTTAGGCTTATCGATTTGGCTGTCTGACCATCTCGCTATTCGTCTAATCTATCCATTGCTCTACTTTACTGGTTCTTCTCTTTACTGGATTCTAAGTTGAGGGGTGGGCATATGCTCACTGGTTTGGTTAGAGTCTTCACTCATTCTTGCTATCTCCAAGCTACATTACCCATGTCTCTATACGTACTGAATCTTCTTGACACTTCTGTTTTCCTTCTTACTGTTTTCAGATCCTATCTCTTTGGCTCTACGCCATACTACTGAGGCTAGTGGTGATTCATTCTTCTGACTATTTCCTTGATCTTTGCTCTCTACTATAAGTCACAACTATGACATCTTGTTCTACAATCCATACTAATACCTTTGTCACTCCTAAATACCTCCATTTTACGGGTCTATTCTTTTGTACTTCCACAGTTTTCTATTGGCTTTGGGCTGCTCTGTAGGTTCTGCTGAGTTTAATCTATCCTGTGGACTTCTACTAGTACTGTAAACCTTGTGCTATCTTATCTAGATCTTTAGGCTATACCGGGTTCTCTTCTTCACATCCTTGAAAACTTCCTTAATCTTTTTCTCGCTAATCTAGCCTCCAAGGTCCTTCATTTCTTAAAATAACTCTCATCGGCTTCTTATGGTCATCTATATATATGCTGGTAGAGACTATGGCAAACATCTTTTATTTTGATGAGTTCCGGTATCATTGTTCTGGTATTCTGTGTCCTGGTAAAGTCTATTTCTCATGTAAGGTAGGTATGAGTTAGATTTCATCAAGATAACTTTCTTAACTGTTATTACTAAGTGGTGGTAAACTAGATTGCTCTGGGTCTTGTCTCCATCAGATTGTTTGGTTAGGATAACTAGTCATTTTTCTGACGTCGTTCATCTTATTTGCCTGCGGGCTTGGGTTTGAAGAGTCTAGAATCTCTGCATTGTCATGGCATTTCACATCTATTAGAAGCCTCTACAACTATTCCTGATTTCTTGCTTCTTCTGCCTTATGGCTATCCTTGGTTATTTGGGGAATTCGCTATTTATACGAGGTGCTCATAAGCTATTGGATATGCTTGGAATAACTTCTGAGGAGGAAATGAATCTTGCTTAGGGGAAAGAAACTTTGCTTAGATTTACTCGGCATTCTACTATTGTCTAGGCTTGCTATACTTTTTTTTTACAAGTTATGGTGTTATCTTTTACTATCTAACTCTGTGTCTGTGATTCTTGCTACTGTCTGGTTACTTAATCATTTATACGTCCTCTTTTACTTTTCTTATAGATCTTTCTTCCCACTTTCTAGGGTAACTCTTCTTAGATCTCTACTATTTTAGTTTTATAGCTTGTTCTGAATTTCTGGTGATAGGTCGAGATACTACATGTAAATTGTCAACTTGGGTCTAGAGCGTAGTTGTTCTCATAAGGGAATATTATTCGAATAGTCTGGGAAAGCTTACTAACCTAGCTATGGATCTTGAGGATGCACTAGAGGATCAGATACTGGAGAGGTAGTGCCTCATATACGGGTATCCCGGACATACTGCATATACCAAGCCCAAACACTCTGCCCACTGCAGTCACTGACTCCATAGACCATGCTCTGATACCATATTTGTAATATCCCCGATCTGGAAGAAGATGCTACCGGCAGGGAATATGCCGTACTATTCCCCTGAGCCTCTGTCATTCTAACTATAAACTACACTATTTCTCTTTTCTCAATTTAAATTCTTATTTATGGAACCAAAGCCCAAACACGACAACATGGAAAACATATTCATTATTAATAACTGTATATTTATAAACACTTGTTTTTACAATGACTACACATAGCCCAAAAACTAATACATGATTTTTGTTTGACTATGGCATTTCACATCTATTAGAAGCCTCTACAACTATTCCTGATTTCTTGCTTCTTCTGCCTTATGGCTATCCTTGGTTATTTGGGGAATTCGCTATTATACGAGGTGCTCATAAGCTATTGGATATGCTTGGAATAACTTCTGAGGAGGAAATGAATCTTGCTTAGGGGAAAGAAACTTTGCTTAGATTTACTCGGCATTCTACTATTGTCTAGGCTTGCTATACTTTTTTTTTACAAGTTATGGTGTTATCTTTTACTATCTAACTCTGTGTCTGTGATTCTTGCTACTGTCTGGTTACTTAATCATTTATACGTCCTCTTTTACTTTTCTTATAGATCTTTCTTCCCACTTTCTAGGGTAACTCTTCTTAGATCTCTACTATTTTAGTTTTATAGCTTGTTCTGAATTTCTGGTGATAGGTCGAGATACTACATGTAAATTGTCAACTTGGGTCTAGAGCGTAGTTGTTCTCATAAGGGAATATTATTCGAATAATCTGGGAAAGCTTACTAACCTAGCTATGGATCTTGAGGATGCACTAGAGGATCAGATACTGGAGAGGTAGTGCCTCATATACGGGATCCCGGACATACTGCATATACCAAGCCCAAACACTCTGCCCACTGCAGTCACTGACTCCATAGACCATGCTCTGATACCATATTTGTAATATCCCCGATCTGGAAGATGCTACCGGCAGGAAATATGCCGTACTATTCCCCTGAGCCTCTGTCATTCTAACTATAAACTACACTATTTCTCTTTTCTCAATTTAAATTCTTATTTATGGAACCAAAGCCCAAACACGACAACATGGAAAACATATTCATTATTAATAACTGTATATTTATAACACTTGTTTTTACAATGACTACACATAGCCCAAAAACTAATACATGATTTTTGTTTGACTATGACTGGACTCTCCTTTTATTCTGACTTGAACTGGTGGACTCCATACCCTAGTGACTGCATCAGTATCCGTCCTCCCCAGTTCGTCCTCTGTGAATACCTGCAAAACCAGAAAACTGGGAGTGGGGGTTAGACCATTGTACGATCTAAGTGAGTGGACGAAACACTAAAATACAGTTATAAAACATTTGGTTCTAAAATCGAAAATTCACGAAATAGCTTCATAAGAAAACTATCTTACCGTCTGAAATCTCTGAACTTCTTCTGAAAAATCTCATCGTTTGAACTTTTCTGCAAAGATTAACTCAAATTTACTTTGAAAATCTGGTTTGAGAACTTGTATCTGAAAAACTATTTTTCTAAAAATCAGATCTCTGAAAACTGACCTGTCTCTAAAAACTTGACGTATGGGGGTGTTACGTATCCCCGTCCCCCCATATGCCTAACTAGAGCCAAGAGTGCAAACCCATGAAAGTAGTGGTTTTGGGGCGTTACGTATCGCCGTCCTCCAAGCCACTGAACTAGAAATGGGGGTGCGGATCTTTGCTACCCTCCAAGCTCTAAAGCTAGGATCTAGGTGCATTTGTCATCCTTAGTCCTGAAACTAGGATCTGAGGGCGTTACGTATCGCCGTACCCCCAGTCCTCTACATGTGCACATGTGATGTCCGTTAATTCCATAACTGAATGAAGTTACATACCGAGGTGGGTTTTTCCCCAATGCCTCGAAAAATCATAAAATCAAACTCTGAAAACATTTCTTTTTCTCAAACATAACTTAGAATATAACATTTCATTGAATAACTGTAAAGAAAATCAACTAACGCCCTAAAGCTTAAAAAATAAGTCTGATATTAAAATCAATAAAATGAAAATCAATTTAAGGGAATAATGTCCAGTCACTGATTGGAATCTGCCTGGTGCTATATCGCTTGTCGATGGAAAAATGCAATTCCTGCAATGGTCTATAAATGGTAACTCAATTAGGCTACAAATGGAGATGGATTTTGGAATTAGGCTAAATTTTCTCTATTCAAGTTCGCGATATCGTCACTTAGTATATCATGACTGGAATAAGATGGAATGTATGCATACGAACTGATACGAGACCCTAAAGGTGGTCTCTAACACGCTAAGGTGGAACTGGGATGGTTTAGAACTATTTTAGGAATGATTTGTGCCACGCGTCGCGACATAAATCCTTGCGTGTCACGACGCGCAACAACCAGAGACGTGTCTGTTAGTGTCCTAGACATGCCACTGGATCTCTAAGCGTGATTATTGTGTGAATATTACAAGATAAGTTGCGGAAATTACTTACATTGCTCGGTAGAGAAGTTCGAAATTTCTCCTCGGATGTAGAAGCTCCAAGATCTTTGTTGTTCCAAACTCATGGGTGAGTTTCCCTATCACCTTCAAGAGACTCCCAAGTGCTAGCTAGAATAATTTGAAAGAAAATTTCTCCTTCAAGGATGAAAACAATCCGCCATATGAGAGGAAAGAAGGAGATAGTGAATAGTTAAGTCAAACTTGGTTTTGTGTTGTTTTTAAAATGCCACATTATTACATCCAACTACTTACATCAAGTGTCAAAATTGATGAAAGTGAATGGGTCCCACCTCTTTAAATTCCAAATCTAGTTGGATTATACAACACACTTTGGGCTCGGGTCCGTTTAATCCGATAAACAAATTTTCCGTCGCGACGTAATTAAATCCAATTTAATTAAATAATAATACCTACCAAAATTATTTCAAAAGTCGCTTACAAATTAATTCCAAATTAATTTGTTCGCTTGAATTAAAATTTAATTTTAATTCCGTATTGAAATCCAATTTCAATTAATATATCCAATATATTATTTTAGCCCAATAAATAAATTAAATAGTAAAATCCAATTTAACTATTAAATTTATTTTACCGATTAATTCCAAATTAATCGCGTTCTCTCTTCTAGACGAATTAATCCCAGATTAATTCTTGACGCAATTAATCCCATATTAATTTTCTCTTGATAATTAATCCCAGATTAATTATTGCCATAATAATCCCAGATTAATTATTGCCGTAATTAATCCCAGATTAATTTTCTCCCTCATAATTAATCCCAGATTAATTTTGTTCGAGTCAAATATCATCGGTGAATCTTTGGGAAGCGACCCAAGAGATTCTTGGATATGTTGGCAGTAAATACGGTTGTCGAACTATCCGACACGTGCGTACCTGTTACCACGTCTTACCGATTTACAAGACATGGTTGGCTTCTAGCAAAGCACCGTGCCTACCCAATTCTCCATAAATATATTCAACATGGAATATATATAATCTATATCAGGCGTAATATACAATGTATTGCGTATTGAGATCCAGTGTCTGATGTCACATGCTAGGCCTGGGGCTGGAATTGTGTCTGCCCCGTACGAAGCATATATCGGATCACTAGCAACTAGTCTCTTTAATCGGATAATAATGACCTAGTCATACTATCCCGATAGCTGCAGCATTTAAGAGTACCAGTTCTGTATCCCTACGTGATCATCATCTCCATATGACTGAAGTGATATTTCTTCATCTTGACATCACACCCACTACACTACGATTCTCAGTATACCCAGAAGAGGCGTACACAGAACCTGTTAAAGTTCGGACGACCAAAACCAAAGTATACTGATTGTCGCAAGTATTAGCGATGCAAGTCTCAAGTTAAGACCAAATACACCTACCCTGATTCGGATTCCCATAGACACATAGTCATACTACCAATGGGACTCCGAGGGGTCTATCCAGAGCGAAGCTGTTCTCGTCCAACGGCTAACAGAACCTCCTATCACACTTGTATAAGTATCTAATACTTAAATATATGAGAATTATGTCGTTAAGCTTCCATAACGCGCACAAGTGTAATACTAGCCTATTCCGCATTATCGATGTCCAATCTCGATAATACTACGACTAGGGATATTTAATGATTAAACCTTTCGTGGATTAATACTGTCTCATATCTTATTAATCCAGTACTAATCATATGGACTTTTATCATTTATATATCCAAGTAATCCAATTACAAAATGATAAAAGAGCAATTTCCTTTGTCACATAGTTAATTTGTACAAAGAACACCATGTCTTTTACAAATAGTGATGCTATGGGTCATAATTGTCGAACAATCTCCCACTTGGCATATAGCTAATCACTCAAGTGTCCAACACCTGAACTATGTACGGGTCGCTCAAGCTTATGCTGAGATCACGTTCACCTGCAGATATGCAAGGTTATCATCTGAAATGATTTTTGATCTTGACATCGCCACGATGTATGATCTCACGGATCAGTTGAAACCATCGAAGTACATACTTGGATCATTGATGAGATCGTAATTCTTTAGCCTGTGCTGTAGCCTAGCTCAGCTGCTAATAGAACTACTCCTAATCCAATTAGAAATTTTATAGATCCAAAATGCTTCTTTTGCTGCCTCAGCCGCAACAATGTATTCCGCTTTTGTTGTTAAATCGGCAAAAATATCTTGCTTGGAAGATTTACAGCTCACTGTTCCGTTGTTCAACCAAATATGTACCCTTATCGCGACTAACAGTCGTCTTTATCGGTTTTGAAACGTGCATGGTGAACCCAGTCACCTCAAGTTCTCCTTCCCAATAAACTAAGAAGGCATCCTTAGTTCCTCTAAGATATTTAAGGATGTTCTTAACATCAATCCAGTGACCATCATCTGGATCAGCTGATTGTGACTATATATGCTTAAAGCGTATGAGACACTAGGTCGCGTACATGTCTTTCAATGTATGAGTTCTCGGAGAGTGCCAACAACTTTTAGATCTATCCCAGTAGGTCTTTATTCCTAGAATAAAGGTTGCATCTCCCAAGTTTTCATGGAGAATTTTAATGAAAGCCAAGCTTTCACCGATTTAATATGGGAATGTCATTGCTAGAAGTAATACATCATCAACGTATAATACAATCATTGTCAGTGTGCTCCCACTACCTTCTTATATACACAAGAATCATCATCGTTTTGAATGAAACCATATACCATTATGATTCATCAAAACGTTGGTTCCAAGAACGCAATGCTTGCTTCAATCCATAAATGGATCGATTTAACTTGCAAACCTTGTTTGCATGTTTTGGCACGACAAAACCATCAGGCTGTTGCATATAAACATCCTCAAAAAGGTTTCCGTTAAGGAAAGCGGTTTTGACGTCCATCTGCCATATTTCATAATCGAAATATGCAGCAATAGAAAACATTATCGAATGGATTTAATCATGGCAACGGGTAAAATGTTTCGTTGTAATGAACACCATGTTGATGACGATAACCTTTCGCTACAAGGCTAGCTTTGTATGTTTGATTGTTGCCATCCATGTCTCTCTTCACCATCAAGACTCATTTGCTACCAATAGGCACAATGGCTTCTGGTGCGTCAACCAGTGTCCAAACTTAGTTGTATACATGGAATCCATTTCGGAATTCATGGCACTTTGCCATAAATGGAGTCGATACCTTGTATCACTTCCTCATACGTAGCCGGTTCGTATTCCTCAATAAGATTAATATCTTCATGAGGTGAGATCAGAAACCCATACCTCTTAGGTTGTTTTCTGACTCTCCTAACCTACGCGGTTCTTGTGTATTAGAAGATTGTGGAACAGTATCCTCCCTGATGAACTGTTCGTGTTCCGTGAGGGGATCGGTGCCAGGAACATATTACTCCGATTTTCATCGAGTTCTACTTTCCACCCACTTACCACTGCATTTAGGAATTCCTCCAAGGAAAACCGCATGGAAAACAACAAATATTTGTTTTCTTGTGGGTTGTGAAATTGGTTTCCCTAGGATAACCAATTACAAATAGGCACTTATCGATTTGGGTTCTAGTTTGGTACCATCCAAACGTTCAATTATATGCCCAGCATCCCCAAATCTTCGAGAATGAAAACCCGATTTCTTTCCTGTCCATATTTCATATGGGGTCTGTCCAATAGACTTGTCGGAACCTTATTCAAAATAAGTATAGCACTGTTCAATGAGTTATTGAAATTAGTAGCTCAGTGCGACTCATTATTGACCTTACCATGTCCAACAAAGTTCGGTTTCTCCGTTAGGACACACCACTCAATTGAGGTGTTCCGGGAGGAGTCCAATGTGAAAGAATACCATACTCTTTCAAGTAATCAAGAAACTCATTGCTCAAGTATTCTCCACCACGGTCCGACCGTCATGTTTTAATACTTTTGTCGGTCTATTTTTCTACTTCGTGTCGAAACTTTTTGAATTTATCAAACATAAGATACACATAACCATAACGCGATGCAACATCCGTAAAGGTTACAAAGTATTCATAACCACCTCTAGCCTAGCTAGATATGAGACCACACACGTCACTATGATCGAGAGCTAACAGTTCGGTGGCACGTACACCTTTACCTCTAAAAGGCTTTTTAGGTACTTTGCCTAATAAATAAGATTCGCAGACGTCATATGAACTAGGATCAAATCCGTCCAAGTATCCATTCTTCCAAAGAGTGATATACGAGTCTTGTTAATGTGTCCCAGACAACAATGCCATAATAAGTCTCATACGATTTACTCAGTTTGAGCCTTTTGTTTGTCATGTTATATGTTTGAGATTCATTTATATTCGAAATATAAATACTGTTATTCACATCTAATGTGTATATCTCAATATCATCTTTATAAACAAAACACCCAGTGTTCTGGAAATAAAGTATACCCGCAACATGTTAAACTAGATATAGAGATGATGTTTCTAGTCAAACTAGGTACATTATAACAGTTTCCTAATTTAAGTACATGCCCAAAGGGCAGTTCCAAAACTTAGGTTCCGAAAGCCAAAACAGCGACTCTCGTCCCGTTTCTGACTCGCAGGTCGATCTCATCTAAAGCCAGTGTCCTGCTAACCAGTAGATCCCGCACATCAGTACATATGTATGTACCACATCCAGTATCAAAAATCCATTTTTTTTAAATCCAGTAGTGGACACGTTTATTACAATAACAAACATACCTGAAGTTGGAGCCTTGCTCGCTTTCACTTCCTTCATGTCTTCCTTGTCCATACGGCAGTCACGCTTCCAGTGACCCTGTTTGCCATAGTTTAGGCAGACATCTTGGGATATGTCATTTGTCTTCCGAGAAGACTGTGACGATTTTTCCTTTGCCCTTTTCTTCACACCCCCAGAAGCCTTCGGCCAAGCCTTGGCCTTCTGGGATGTCGAAGTAAGATGCGCCTTGCACTTCTTGCCCTTTTGGAAGCTCTGGATCTGCCTCCTTGAGCATAGTCATTAACTCTCCAAGAGTTTTCTCTTGGTTCATGATCAACCCGCCACAGCATTCGGGCACAGACTGTAAGATCAAATCTATAAAAGTCTCGGCCTCGTAGGTAATATCCACCAGCTAACCTAGCTGTTCGATGTAGTAATCATCTGCGACACCTAGTGCTCGACAGATGTGTACCTTCTGACATACGCGAGCGAAAAATCTTCTGTTTTGCAATTCGTACTTCTAAGATCTAAGTGTTAGATTATGAATATCCTTTAATTTCAACATCATGGTATAAGGATCTAATCGTTAGTTCTGACGACGAAATTAAGGAGCCATTGCAACAAGCATAATAGATTGAGCCACTAAAGTTATCATCACGTTGAGTCTTCCTAAGCTCATGCTCTACTATTTGCTCAACTCCGGGCTCAGGGCCCGAGAGGTTTCTCTATCTAATAGAGTAACTTCTTAGCTCCCAGGACTATCCTGAGATTCATTTCCCAATCTGGAAAATTTACGATGTTAAAGACATTTTCACCCAGGATTATGTCCTTAACGCTAATCTTTCCAGCCATCTCGATGCAATAGTCCAACTATCCAATCAACGATTTCGGGTACACTCAAAATATAATGGTTACTATAGTTCAACTATAAACCAATACAAGTGGATTAGTATTTTAAGTATAGTCCAATTGTTCATAGAAATCAATAAAAGATATTAGTCCAACTAATATGTATTTATAACACGATAAATAATTAAAAGAGAGCGTGTGTAAACAAGTATTAAATGAAATTGAAAATTTAAATTAGTCTCGCACTATTTTTCAGCAAGCCTCTAACCCTCTGTGGAGTACTCGGGAACCCATTTCCTAGTGGGCTAGGATCCCGTTAAATAACACACAACCTTGACTTTGGCCAACAAGCTGTATAAAACTCAACTAGGTAGATCTCTAAGATCAATTGGATCCCATCCAATTCCTAGATCCGGTAGGTGGACCTCCAAGTCCGAGATATATATATCCAATATATATTTCCTAACCTTTTCCTCTGAAAGCCTTGGCTTTGGCTCAACAAGCTTAATGATTCCAGTTAAGCGCGACCCATTGACAGTGGGAAAGCTTCGTAATCCACGTCGATGAACTTAAGTGACCTTGACTTTGTCCAACAAGTCACAACTGCCCAAGACATGCGCGATATAGAACAAAGCTTTCGTGATTCAAACACATCCGCGATGGACATTGATCTTGACTTTGGCCAACAAACCAATGCCAATCTTGGATATTGAGAGAGAACCACTTAATGGAAGGAAAAAGCTTAATATTTGAGTGAGGGTTTTTTTTCGCGTAAATTGGCAACCAATTTATTATCTTTGATTAGGTCTCATCATACACACTTAAACATGCATTCTAAAAGCATAATAAGGCGCGAATAAATTAATAATGATATGCGGATGGATATATAAAAAATTGTTCCTAGAACAAATCTCTCAATTTCCTCTCCCGCTAGCACTATTCATACTTCTACCCAATTACATAATACATTAAAGAAGCCTCATTTGCATTGAGGGGAATTGGTGAGAAGAGAAATACAAAGAGTAAAGGAGATGATAGGCTGGACACACATGTTCCAATTTAAATAAATTCTAAATTTATTACAACAATTTCAAAATTGCCTCATCCTTCTAATATCCATCCGATATACATTATTCATACAAATACATTCAAGTATTCACAGAAAGCATGTTATTCAATCAATCTAATCCAATTAATTAATCTTTGAATTAATGACCATCCAATGTTCAAACAACAATTTGATTTGCGCGAGTCCAACTCGTTTAAGAATAAATACTCAAAGTAAGTATTCTTGAATTATATCAAACTATAATTTTAAATCCAAATTTAAATTATATCCAACACTAATTCATATTTAATTCCAAATTAAATAATTACACTTATTTTAGTGTTTTTAGACTTGGAATCCAAATTCAATCTTCATGAGTCTCAAAGGCCCAATTAGTATCCAATACTATTCAATTAAAGTCCAATGGGCTTTCAATTAATTCTTTAGGAGTGAGCTTTGGCCAATGGATCAAACCCAAAATGCCAATGCCCAAATAGAATCACCACTATGCCAAAAAAAATCAATTTAGGGCCCATTGCCCAATTAAATTTTTAAAGGCCCCAATGTATTTATTTGGATTTATGGAAATGGTTTTAGGCCCATTGGATCCAACCCATTGTCCAAAACCATACTTGGCCCAACCAAGCCCATTTGGCCAATTACAACAAATTAAATTAACACATTATTCCAAATTACATATTAATTTAATTAAAGTGCAATTTACCATAATCAATCAATTAATCTAATGTTTCCAAAAACACTAATTAATCCAATTAATCTTCTTAATCATTCAATTCATGTCCAACACAAATTGAAGCAAAACAATTCATTCCAACATGCTTATAGGTCAAAGAAATTTGGCATAAAATAAAACAATACAATTTGATTTCAATCCAATTAAATCA